>VMDR010004288.1:0-61835 GCA_007922815.1 Macrotus californicus | reverse complement strand
TTAAAAAGTTAATCTAACTTGAGGCCTATGTGATTTTGTTAACCAATGTCACCCCAATCAATTCAATTAAAAAATAAAAATAAAGAAAAAAGTTAATCTATAATTTTATGTCAATTTAATGTGATAAAATTTAAGAATAAAATGGTATGACTATAGAAAAAATGATTTTTTGGGGGTGTAGAAATTACTGTACAGCTTGAAAATCTAGGATTTAACTAAAGAGTTTTAGAATTATAGTGATAAATTAAAATGACTAGTATTGGATGCCAATACTAGTACCAATGCAAGTGTTGGTACACAAATTCAGTAGTTTTCCTGTGTGGGTATAATTACCAGTTAGAAACAGAGCTGATAAAATTCCTAATAATAATATATAATATTAATTATATAAATTACATACTCTAATTGTAATTTTATAAATGTATATATTATACCTGAGATCTTGGAACAGAATTATAAGTAACAAATGGAAAATAAGCATAAAACTATAGTGAAGAATATAAAAATAAACTAATTAGTAGAGAACATTTCCTGAAAAGGAAGATTTAGCATTATGAAAATATCATGTCTTCCAAAGGAATTATTTTCCCACATTTCAAAAAACAAAAACAAACCCCGACATACCCGTGTGTTTAGGGTAAAGCCGGGAAAACCTGAAACGCAAGTCAAAGGAGAACATTTGCAGCCACATAATAGAAGAGGCTCTAAATTAGTATAATTGGGAATTGGCAAAGAATTGATAAACAGAAAAGAGTGTGTCAAAACATAGCCAAAGGAATAGGACTGTTTAATATGATAAAATTGGCGTGTCAAATTAATGGGGAAGGATGGTTGAGGAATAGTTGGCTATTCATTTGGGAAAAAGTATAGTGCTGTTTCCTGCGGTCTACAAAAAAATCTCAGTGGATGAAAATGAATGAAGCTGAGATCGAAACGTAAGACTTCATGATTTTGTGGTAGGACACTGTCTCTTAAATGCTTCTTAACTATAACCAAATGGGCCCCGCACCAGGACTCATCGGTCAAATGGGTTATATGCCCGATAATTTTCAAAAGAGGGGAAAAGGGGCAACTCTCTTTCTTCAGATAAGAATGTGGTTTTTAAAACAGAACTTTGTGCTGGGGTTATGGAAAACATTACAGAGGTTCCTCAAAAACCACATTACTCAGCACTTTCGTTGCTGGGTATTTATCTGAAGGAATCGAAAACACTAATTTGGAAAGACATATGTACCCCTATGACCATTGCAGCATTATTTACAATCACCGAGATATGTAAACAACCTTAGTGTCCACTGATAGACAAATAGATAAAGAACAGGTGGTACACATATACAGTGAAATATAACCAGGCCGTAAAAAATAACAAAATCTAGCCCTGGCGGGTGTGGCTCAGTGGATTGAGTCCTGGCCTACGAACCAAAGGGTCGCCAGTTTGATTCCCGCTCAGGGTGCATGCCTGGGTTGTGGGCCAGGTCCCCCAGTAGGGGATGCGTGAGAGGCAACCACACATTGATGTTTCTCTCCCTCTCTTTCTCCTTCCCTTGTCCTCTCTCTAAAAATAAATAAAATCTTTAAAAAATCTTGTTATTTGCGACAACATGGGTGGACCTAGAAGGTATTATGCTAAGTGAAATAAATCAGACTGAAAAAGACAAATACTTTACGATTTCACTTACACATAGAATCTAAAAAACAAAGTAAATGAACAAACAAAACAGAAACAAACTCATAGACACAGAGAACAAATTGATGGTTGCTGGAAGTGGGGAGATTTAGGGGCTGGGTGGAAACGGTGAAGAAAAACAGTCATGGGGACGTCAAGTGCAGCGCGGGGAACAGCGTCAGGCATATTGTCCCAGGTGTGTGTGGTGTCAGATGGGCCGTAGACTTATTGAGAGGATCACTTATAATTTGTGTAGATATCAAGTCACTACGTTGCACACCCAAAATTAAGACAATATTGTATGTCAATACTAATTGAAATATAAAGTAATTAATTACAATAAAATTAAAAATACTGTTGTCGCAAATGAGTCCTTATATAACTCATGAAGTCTGAATAACGTCAGTTTCTTGGTTTCGATAGTATTGGGTTGGCCAAATCCTTCAGGTTTTTCTATAACATAAAAGACGTATTTTTCATTCTTCACCAATAACTTTATTGATTTGGATATTTTGAGTATGTTGCCTGTCTCCTACTATTGGCTTCTAGTAGGTAGAACCCAGGGTGCTGCTAAACACCTTCCAATTCATGAGACAGCCCCACAGCAAAGAATTATTTGGCCAAAATGTCAGTAGTATCAATAAACTTCTCAAACCACTTTTGACACATTTGATCAGTCACAGCACCTTCTCCATACACTGCACAAATCTTGTTTTTTGCATTTCAGTTGCATTTTTATCTTTCTTGAAATACTAAAGCATAATATGCTTAAAAAGTTGTATAACTTCTTCCATTTTCAATATTAAAATGGTTGCACAAAAATTCACCAATTTTGATAAGTTTTTTTTAAGTGCATGCTGACGTGACAGCTGTCACAGTAAAACCTAACAAAATTGTTTCGAATGAAGTTAAGGACAACTAAGCACCACTAGAGCCATCGTACGGAAAAAACTAAGTGAACTTTTTGCCAACCCAATATAATATATTAACATTGGGAGAAGCTGAGGGAAGGGCACAGGGGACTTTTCTATAAGTTTCTGAGCAACCTCCTATGAATCTATAATTATTTCAAAATAAAAAGGTTAAATAGTATTTAAACAGACTATTGAAATTAAAAAAAGCCAGTGTCAGTTTCTGTGATTTGGCATTGAAAGGGACCCCAAAAATGCTATTGTAATTGTAAGAACTGGCCACACAGTGTCACTAGTGGCCTGCCATTGCCCTCTTAATTTTTTTTTTTCCTGAACAAGACTTGTCATTCATGAAGAATTTTGTTTCTTTCCTAAAAAAATGAATAATTTTTAAACTGCCACATTCAAGCATAGTTGTTTTTTTCTTTTTCTGAATGGAAGCATTTTGAAATTCTGATATTCCACTCTTTTTTAGGTGAAGACACAGAAAAACCTTAAGAAAACGCATAAAGTTTAAGGAAAGCAAATGAGACATTCTAGAGAAGCTTGCTTCTCAAAATTTGGTCCATGGACCAGCAGTACTGGTATGGCCTAATAATTCACAGGAAGTGCCAAACCCAGGCCCCAACCCAGACCTGAATTAGGTTTGTAACAAGTTCAAAGTGCCAGTGCTGCTGGCCCATGGACAGCACTTTGAATAGTAAGTAATCTAGAAGACACCCAAGAAAATAGGTAGGGGCCTGGAAAATATCAGGCCCAACATAATAAAACCTTCCTAATTTGAAGCCCACTAAATCAGAATTTTCATTTTAACCTGGTTAATTATAATATGCATAATTATATCCAAAAAATAATGTTTGCATTATAGTGTATGTGTACACACATAAAATATAAGTGGGTTAAATGTTTATTATTGTATATCAAACTTTGCTTCCAATCTTTTTTTTTTTTTTAAGATTTTATTTATTTATTTTTAGACAGAGTGGAAGGGAGGGAGAAAGAGAGGAAGAGAAGCATCAATGTGTGGTTGCCTCTCACGCACCCCCAACTGGGGACCTGGCCTGCAACCCAGGCATGTGCCCTACTGGGAATTGAATTGGCGACCCTTTGGTTCACAGGCCTGCACTCAATCCACTGAGCTACACCAGCCAGGGATGGTTCCAATCTTACAAAAAGAGTTTAGTGATAACTCATTATAGAAACTTAGGCTAAAACATTAATAATGGTTTACACTGATCTACTGATTATTTAAATTAAGTAATAGATGTTATTATTATTTAATAATTACTGAATACCAAGAGTATGTCAGATGTTACCTCCTTTCCTTAGATCGGGGTTGTTAAGATGCATAAAAGCAGATAGTTTTGAATGTTACCAGGGTGCTCTCAGAATATTCTGAAGCTTTCGGAGTCTAATGGGAAAACATTTTACTTTTTTTTTTTCCCTAGCACTTTTACTTTTTAATCTTTTCATATTGAGATTATTTAGATCCACTTCATTTTTTTTCTTGCAGTTCACATTTCCATCTCATTCCTCTTAACTTTTGTTTTCAGTCTATAATATTTTTCTGGGGTCTTTTGCTTTCCAAAATGGATTCTTAGCATGAATGGTTTTTGTCTACAAAATCAATGGTTCCTCATTATTTTAGCTATTTTACTTCATAGCATTTAAAGAATTTACTTGATTGCCTCTGAGCTGCTACTTACATTTTTTAATTGTGGGAAAAAGCACATAACAAAAATTTTACCACCAGAAGTGCTACTTTTGTTTGTAAACACATTGAACTTGGTTTAGCTTTCACTTCCTTGAAGGACAGTTTGCTCCCTGGACACAAACATCTTATTGTTTACTCTTCCTTCCCTGTTGCTCTAGTTTGCTCCCTGGCCTTTTCTCTGATCCTATCAGTCTCTGTTTTGTTTCCTCCTGGGCTGATCGCTTCTTCCCACCAACATCTCAGTCACCACAGACAGACTGATATTTAATAAGTGCTTGCTTTTCATAACTAAACACAAAATGTTACATGCATTCTTTTGACAAGAGACTGCAGGCTACATAGAAGTCTTTCAGGATGGCCTTTTACGTTCCCTTCAGAATTCCTGTGTTGCAGGCCAGTGGTCATGAAGGAGCACCTACATATTCCTAAACAACTTCTTTCCATCTACCACCAACCATCTGGGCTGCTAGACTTTGGATTAAACTCTCTTTTTTAGACAGTATTTATAGTAGCAGAAAACTTTTCTCAGTAAAGAGCTATACCTCAATAAATACAAATGTAGTCAACATATTTATTGAATAATGTATTCTAGTCACTGTGGAATATAATGTTGAGAAAGAGAGACAGCCTCCATCTTCATGGAGCTTACAGTCCAGAGAGAGAGACAAACATGAATGAAATAATATGCAAACAAATGCAACCTTGCACTTGTGTCCAGTTCTTAGAGGCAGGTACACCATTCACTGAATGTCTCTATTGGGCAGACTTCACCTACTCAAGAAAACTAAAGGTTTCCCTAAGAAAGTGTCACATGGGGGAGGGAACCTGGAGTTCAATTTTTCACACGTTATAATGGAAACGCTTCTGAGATATCCCACAAGAGATGCTACGGAGGCAGTTAACCGTATAGGGTGGAGGTTCAGAGGACTGATCTGGGCTAGAGACATACATGTAAGAACCATCAGTGGGTAAATGACAGTGGAAGCCAGAAATGTCAATAAGATTAAACAGGAGAGGACTAGTATCAGTTTATTTTCTTTTATGAGAAATAGAGTCACAGTGTTGGACATATGTGCAATTCACTTAAAACTTTCTTCAGGTACCAGCACTTTTCCTGGGAAGAACCTTCCTTCCCTGTTTCTTGGTGAGGTCAACAGTATTCCCAGATCCAGGGGTGAGAAGATAATTCAAGCCCAAGTCATCATTGCCTGACGTGATTGTGTACAACATTACTGCATAAACACACAATTGTATAACATTCCCCTGTCCTCAGTGATTGATTCAGGATGGTCATATGACCCAGTTCTGGCCAATAAGAGTCACTGCGGGAATTTTGTGTGTGTGGGAATTTTTCTGAAAGCAGATCTTTGTAGGGGTTGCTGAGAAGATGTCCCATGAGATCTGCTGACAGCTGTCTTGCCCCGACAAATGAAGGACCTGCCTGGGAATGGAAAGAAGAGTAGGCAGATGGAGAACAACTGGCTATGGCAACACTGAGGCCAACTTTACCTGGATGACTAAGTTGCATGAGCTTATGAATTTGCTTTCTGCATTACCCTAGTTTAAGAAGAGTTCACTACTTAAGGATCACATGCAACTAAAAAATTCCTGACATCCCTATTTATGAACTCCTTTAAAAAAATACCAATAAAGTGCTTGAGAAGGAACTGCTCCCCAAAAGGTATCTGAATCACTAAGCTACAGATATCCTGGTTAGAGGGACTTCATTGCTAGATTTTGATGTCCATCTATTTAAAAAAAAAAAAGCTAAACCAATGTAATGTGTGCTATGGATAAAATTCCCTGATCAAAGCTGAGAAAAGCAATGTAGATTCCACTGATAGTATAGATGAGATGGAGAAAATTAAATTAAATTGAGAAGCATGAAAACCTCTTACAAAGCCATAATGTCTAAAATCTAGTTATGTGTGTTTATTCTAGAAAAGAAATAGGAGATTTATATCTATCCTGTAATAAACTTGTGTGAAATATATGAAAATTTTGGTTGAAATTTTTTCCCTCCAAAGGACAACACACACACACACACACACACACACACACACACATTTGGTTCTCTGCACATAAGCACCTGCAGCCATGCATGCTTCCAGAAACATCTCTTCTAATGAACACACATGCCTTAAATATTGTGCTTGAAAGATTGAATGCTGAGAGTTAGGAAGCAGAGTTGACTTAGGTTTTTAAATTTTTTACATTAATATTTAAAATATACAGTATAAGCACATTACCATGATTTAGATTAAGAATGTATTCACATTTACTCCTTTTTGCAAATGTTTTTAAAATATGTTGACTTGAAGTTTTGTTATATACTTCCAGACAAGATGGAGGTGTAGGTAGATACACTTTGCTTCCTCACACAACCAAAAGAAGGATAACAACCAATTTAAAGACAAAAAACAACCAGAACTGCCAGAAAATCAAGCTGTATGAAAGTCTGACAACCACGGAGTTAAGGAAACATTCATCCAGACCAGTAGGAGGGGCAGACATGGGAAGCTGGGGTGGTGAGAACCACCGACAAAGCAGCAGCTGGTGGACCTGGGCAGGCTAGGGACCAGACAGTCCCACATTCAGATGTGGATAAGCCAGGAGGAACAGCTGGGGAGTGAGATAGATGACAAAACCCAGGGTTTCACCCAGGAACTAAAGTCTCAAAACCTCTGGCTGTAAAAATCTGTGGTGGTTGCAGCAATGAGAGAAACTCCCAGCCTCATAGGAGAATCTGTTGCAGAGGCACCCACAGGATCCTAGAATGTATGAAAGCCCACCTACTTGGGAATCAGCACCAGGGCAGCACCTGAAAGGGCACAATCTGCTTGTGGGACGAGAGGGAAGTGACCGAAAGGAGGGCAAGAGCCAAGCAAGTGGCATTGTTTCCTCTCTGACCCTCCCCCAACATACATCACCACAAGGCAGAGAAGTGGGATGTCACCCTAGCAAATACCTAAGGCTCCACCCCTTACAACATAACAGGTACATTGAGACAAAGAAATATGGCCCAAATGAAAGCAGAGAT
The DNA here is from genome assembly GCA_007922815.1 of Macrotus californicus. Lineage (NCBI taxonomy): Eukaryota > Metazoa > Chordata > Mammalia > Chiroptera > Phyllostomidae > Macrotus > Macrotus californicus. The sequence goes on along the minus strand of VMDR010004288.1, from coordinate 54,504 downwards.
CAAAACTCCAGAAAAAGAACTAAGTGACAAGGAGATAGCCAACCTATCAGATGAAGACTTCAAAGCACTGGTAATCAGGATGCTCACAGAAATGGTTGAGTATGGTCACAAAGTAGAGGAAGAAGTAAAGCCTATGCAAAGTGAAACAAAGAAAAATATACAGGGAACCAACAGTGAAGGGGAGGAAACCAGGACTCGAATCAAAGATTTGGAACAGAAAGAAGAAATAAACATTCAACCAGAACAGAACGAAGAAAACAGAATTCAGAAAAATGAGGCTCTCCTTAGGAACCTCCAGGACAACTTTAAACATTCCAACATCCAAATCATAGGGGTGCCAGAGGACAAGAGGAAGAGCAAGACATTGAAAACTTATTTGAAAAAACAGTGAAGGAAAACTTGCCCAGTCTGGTGAAGGAAATAGACGTGCAAGTCCAGGAAGCTCAGAGAGTCCCAAAGAAGTTGGACCCAAGGAAGCACACACCAAGGCACATCATAATTACATTACCCAAGATGAAAGATAAGGAGAGAATCTTAAAAAGCAGCAAGTGAGAAGGAGACAGTTACCTACCAAGGAGTTCCCATAAGACTGTCAGCTGATTTCTCAAAAGAAACCTTACAGGCAAGAAAGGGCTAGAAAGAAGTATTCAAAGTCATGAAAGGCAAGGACTTACATCCAAGATTACTCTATCCAGCAAAGCTATCATTTAGAATGAAAGGGGAGATAAAGTGCTTCCCAGATAAGGTCAAGTTAAAGGAGTTCATCATCACCAAGCCCTTATAATATGTAATGTTAAAGGGACTTATCTAAGAAAAATAAGAAAATCAAAACTATGAACAGTAAAATGACAACAAACTTATAACTATCAACAATGGAACCTGAAAAATCAAAAACAAGAAAAAACTAAGCAAACAACCAGAACAGGAACAGATTCACAGAAATGGAGATCACATGGGGGGTTATCAACAGGGAGCAGGTGGGGGGAGAATGGAGGAAAAGGTACAGGGAATAAGAAGCATAACTGATAGGTACAAAATAGACAGGGGGAGGTTAAGAATAGTATAGGAAATGGAGAAGCCAAAGAACTTATATGTGTGACCCATGGACATGAACTAAGGGAGGGAATGCTGGAGGGAATGGTGGTGCAGGGTGGAGGGGGATTAAGGGGAGAGAAAAATGGGACAACTGTAATAGTATAATCAATAACATATACTTAAAAATTTTTTTGAGAGAAAAATAAAATTTTGCTATAAATATTTCTAGAGCAGCAGATGTAGATTCTTGCTAAGTACATTTTATATCTAGTTCACAGAAGGGAAAATAGCTTTGGATATATTTTTGGAAACATTCATGTGGTTACTCAAGGGAGGACATGTGCATTTTTTATATTTACAGTTTCAGCAAATTTCCTAATAAGCCTAGGCACCCTGCCAAAGGATATAAGACTGTAAAAGTTAAGACTCTTGATCATATTTTGTTTGTTTGATTTTTTAAGTTAGCAAAAATACTTCTGTTGATTCATTGAATCAAAGGAAGCCAGGCCCTGGCTGGATGGCTCAGTTGGTTGGAGCATTGTCCCATGCACCAAAACGTTCCAGGGTTCAATCCCCTGTCAGGGCGCATACCTAGGTTTCGGGTTTGCTCCCCAATCAGGTGCATGTGGGGGGCAACTGATGGATGTTTCTCTATCTCTATCTCTATCTCTATCTCTATCTCTATCTCTATCTCTATCTCTATCTCTCTACCCCTCTATCTCTCGTCAATAAACATATCCCAGAGGGGAGGGAAGGAAGTCTCACAGCAGTTTTCTTTGAGGCAAAAAGCATCTTTTAAACTACAGTGTCAGAGATGAGTTTAATTCTGGTTTCATGTTCATTTTCATTTACACATGCACCAACAACCTTGCATGTTAAAAGAGAAAGATCTTGGACCTTATATCCCCACAGACCAAGCTCCCTTAATCTGTGTTTTGGCTCCTTGCTGTTCTGTAGCCCATGTCCCTAACTCCCATCTTAGGGGATCTTGGAACAGTATGTTTAATTTTGAGTATCTTGAGTGTAGAAACCATGCATGGCCTTTGGAATCCAGAAAACTGCCCTGAATATAGTTGCTGCTTATATCTGTTGAACAGATGAATGGAGCTCCCCGACTTCCATCCATGATTCCAGAAAGACCAATTCCAGGTGGCTTAAATTCCACAGGCTGGAGGCAGTAGGAATTATGTTCAGGATTAACTCCATAATCAGAGGGTCAGGGAAGGAAGAATCAACTGGAATAGGTATGGAGTGGAAGAAGACAGAACACATTCCCAACTAAGGGCAGAAAGTAGTAGGTGAAAGAAGTGGACCTGGGTGTGAGACAGAAGCACTCCTGATTTCTTATGCTCCTTCATTTCCAGAAGCTACTAGGTCTTGGACTAGTTCTTTTTCTGAATATTTTATATTAATTTATTTTTTATTGTATTTTTTCCATTACCATTGATTCCCCTTATGCCCCTCCCACCCTGTATTCACCACACTGTTGTCCATGTCCACGAGTCCTTTTTCCTTTTTGCTCGACCTCTCCACCCCTTACCGTCCTTTTCTCTGAATATTTAAGCTATCTCCCAAAATAACAAGCAGGGGACTGTAGGACTCACTGTGGCATTAAACATCATACCAAATTCAGGCTGAGAATCAAAGGAACTCACTTCAGAAGATACGCTTTCCTACCAGTGTGAACAGTATCCTTCGGGAGAGTTCCTAAGAATTACTGGGAAAAAAATGCAGACAAATATAATAAAAACTCTATTTTATAATCTCCCAAATTATTTACGTGTCTGCTCCTTTTTTCTTGTGTAATTAGAGTTCTCTTGCTTTATACAATGTTTAGGGGCTAGCTTGCACATAGCCAGCCATACATTTAAGTTGATGTCCAGGCAAGCAGCCCATAGGCCAAGTGTTTACCAAGCTATTTTTCAAAGCTAAAGAGCATATGATAAATACCAAGAGAAAGTGAAGAGGAACCTGCAAGGCCAAATAAAGGAATCCAGCCAATATTTTGTGACTGTCTTACACTTTAGCATTTCATCAAAGCATAATTTGGAAGAAGTATATTCCAGGTGACTCACAGTGATTGTTCAATTCACTTGATTATTCAAGAAGGAATGTATTAATATTAAACTTTTTAATGATGCACATTGAGGTTCCAGCAGAGATTCCTATATGAGTACTGACAAAATTCCATGTATGTGGCTTGTCCAAGTGTCATGTGGTCATGTGGTCATTGGGCAAACAGATAGCTTTTATCTTTCATGTTCTGAGTGCTATAAAATGAAAGGTTTTCCTTGTTTTGGACAGGTATGTCATATTTTCAAACAGATCATTTTTATTATTCTTTCTTATTTGAGGTTGTCCTGTGGTCAATCCAGTTTTGTAGGTAATACTGTGATAATGGCCCCAAAATTGAGAGTGTCTTTCTTAGGCTCCATTTTTAAGCCAGTGACTCTCAAGCATTTTTCCACCTTGGTACACCTAAGAGACTTGCCATCCTTTCATCATGCCCCTCAAGAACAGTTTCTCCAAAGGCAGTAATTCCCTGAGAGACTGGAGAGCATGGCTCAAAACCTCGGGGAGTGCAGGTGCCCCTCCCCACTCCAAATATTATGCTGGAAAGCTTAACCCATTCATTAGTCAAAACCTCTAGGGAAAGATATGGGCTATTGAACACCCTCTCTGCCAGGTGCCTTTACATACATGTTATTCACTCCTTACCATGCCAGAGGAATCATTAGTCACATTTAGAGATGATGAACGCAAGACTTTGAGATATAAGAAATTGGCCCAGGACCATCAGAATAGGTAACGAGCGAGATGGGACTTGATCTGTGTTCCCCAGACTCCAAAATCCCTTTCCTTTGACCATTGTGCTCTCTCTTCTACCAACTGCTTGTATCTTGGATGTTCGCTATCTTAGTCCATTTGAGCTGCTCTAACAGAATACCAGAGTGGATGGCTTAAACAACAAATGTTTATTGTTCTTAGTTTTAGAGGATGGGAAGTTCAAGATCAAGATCTGGTGTCTGGGGTGACCTTCCTCCTACCTTGCAGATGATCATCTTCTTGCTGTGTTCTCACATGAGAAATCATCTCTCTCACGTCCCTATTACAAGGGCACCAATCCCATTTAGTAGTGTTCCACCTCGATCACCTAATCACCTCCCAAAGGCCCACCTCTTAGTATTTATTGTATTATCACATTGGGGGTTAGGGTTTCAGCATATAAATTTGGGGTGGGGAAACACAAACATTCAGTCCATAACTGAATGTACTTATTATTGTATTTAATATGCAGTTATTATTGTATTTATGTGGAGGAGTTTGAGAGAGTATGGCATTTATAACAACAAAGAACATCTTTTTCCTTTGGAGGGAACTTAGGGTGTGAACGTATATTAAAAAATACACTTTTGTTATATTTGCAGGCCAGTTTCAACTGAGAATCTTGGAGAACTTTATACATAAAACAGAACCACCACTGCTATCACTGCCTAGGTGTAGGAGTTGCTGTCCAAAGACCCCGTGGCCCAAGGAGAAACAACCCCCAAAGTTCCAGATGAACGCTAGGAGAGGGGGTCCTTTTCACTAAGATACCTAATTTGGTGCCCAGCTAAAAGGAAAACCAGGGCAACCAGAAGTCATTTTAAATACTGACTCAGCCTGGCTGGTGTGGCTCAGTGGATTGAGTGCCAGCCTGTGAACCACAGGGTCGCTGGTTCGATTCCCAGTTACTGCACATGCCCGGGTTGCAGGCCAGGTCCCCAGTAGGGGACACATAGGAGGCAACCAAACACTGATGTTTCCCTCTCTCTTTCTACCTCCATTCCCCTTTCTCTAAAAATAAACAAATAAAATCTTTAAAAAAATACTGACTCAGAAGACTAAAATCACAAGCTAATACAACATGCCTTCAGAAAAACAAAACCTATATAAAAAGAACAGCCCTATTTTGCCTTTTCTGTAGAATACAAATGTTCTGGTCATACGACCTTTATATATAAATACATACATGTGGACGATGTGGTCGGGATGGGATTGACGCAGTCCCAAGGGTACTGATGAGGGAAAGGAGAAAGAAGGCGAGTCAGAGAAGATGTGACAACAGAAGCAGAGTTAGAGTCATGCACTATGAGAAAGGTTTGACTGACCATTGCCGGCTTTGAAGGTGGAGGAAGGGACCGCGAGCCAAGGAATGCAGGAGGGCTCTAGAAGCTGGAAAGCACAAGAGAACAGATTCTCTTCTAGAGCCTCCAGAAGGAACCAGCCCTGCCAACATGTTGACTTTAGCCCAGCAAAACCCATTTCTGACAGTAGACCTACAGAACTCTGAGATACGTAGGTGATGCTTTAAGCCACTACGTTGGTGGTGGTTTGTTACAGCAGAAATAGGAAATTAATACAAACCCATTGAGCTTTTTCTTGTACTAGCAGAATAGTGTCCAACTTCATCTGGCTTTTTATGCTCTTTAGAGCCTGGGCCTTGCTCATCTGTGGTCTAGCCATCCCAGCCTTTCAGAGTGTTCTGACTTAAATTTTTTCCACTCTCTTCATACACTCCTGAAGCTAGTTACCTTTTGTTTATCCTGCAGATCTTAGCTCCAAGGTTCCTTTGTATATCCATTCAAGAAGTGGGTATGGAATGCTAGGCACTCACTAGTCTAGGGGTAGGGATACAGAAAAAAACAAGAAGGGTGTTTGCTCTGTAATGGGGGTGGAGGCAGACCATCCATAAGTACCCAAATGAGCCCTGGCTGATGTGGCTCAGTGGATTGAGCACTGGCCTGTGAACCAGAAGTTTGCTGGTTTGATCCCCTGTCAGGACACAGGCCTGGGTTGCAGGCCAGGTAGTGCAAGAAGCAACCAACCAATGTTTCTCTTGCACATCGATGTTTCTCTCCCTCTCTTTCACTCTCCCTTCCCCTCTCCCTAAAAATAAATAATGAAGTCTTTTTAAAAAAGTACCCAAATGATTAAACAGTCATTCCAGATAGCAATGGCTGATTAAAAGAAGGCCAAATTGGGTACTATATTAACAAGCAATTTTAGATGGCTGTCAAAGAAGGCCTTTCCAAGAGAAGGCACTTGAGCTGAGGATTGAGTGATGAGCAGCCTCTGGTCAGAAGAATCTCTCCCTTGAGGGGTCTTCCCTAAAGCCACAGCCCTATCAGATCAGCTCTCCAAGAAAGTTTGCCATAGCGCTTCCCTAGTGTTAACAGACTGAACTGTGTCCCCTCTGCATTTTTATGTTGAAGCCCTAATCTCCGATATGACTGTATCTGCAGATAGGGCCTTTATAGAAGTCACTAAGGTTAAATGAGGTCATAAGGGTGGGGTCCTAAACTATTATGATGGTTTTTCTTATAAGAAGAGACACCAGGGATGGCTGCCTTCAGAGGAAAGATGGTGTGAAGACACAGTAAGAAGGTGGCTATCTGTAAGCCAAGAAGAGAGATGTCATGAGGAGCCAATCCTGCCTACACCTTGATTTTGGACTTCCAGCCTCCAGAACTGTGAGGAAATAAATTCTTACTTAAGCTGACAGGTCTTTGGTATTGTCATGATAGCCCAAGCAGAATGATGCACCTGGTTTGTAAATCTCCATCACCTGGACCACTATAAGGGCCACCTAGTTTAGACCCCCTGCGCCTCCTCTTGTGCTTCCCACAGCTCAGTCTCTACCCAGTACCTAGCCCAAGAGAACTTTCTAGAATGTAAACCAGACCAAGGCATTTCCAGTTCAGACTGGTCAGTGAATAACTCCTACATCACACAGAACAAACTACAAATTCCAAATCATGCCCCTCTCTGCCTTCAGACCTTTCTCCCCTTGCATGCACCAGCCATATAGGCTTTTAACAAGCTCCAGCCACAGGGCTTTTGTACACACTTTTCCCTCTGCTAGGGCACACTTCCCATCTCAGCTCTGCTGTTATTCTCAGAGGCCTTCCCTGCCGCCTGTCCTTCTCCCCCGTCAGCCCTTTGATCATTGTCACATCACCCTGCTTTAGTTGCTTTGGTTTTCACTGTCCCAAATGGCCTTCTTTGTGTCCTTTTGGTCTACACCCTATTCCACATCCATTCATGGGGCAGGGACTCTGCCTTACCCACTGCTGAGTCCCAGAGCACAGTTGAGGGCCTTGCCCCCAGGGGCACCTGACTGTTGAAAACACAGGTGGAAGACGTGGCATTTGGGCTGGGACTTGGAGGACAGACAGCCAGGTCTTCCAAGGGTCGGAGGCTGTCTTTCCATACCAGAGCTGCCACTGAACTCCATACTCCCTCTTATCTGCAGGAAGGGGACAATAATGGTTCTTTTGAGGTTCCACAGAGTTACTAATCGGGTAGGAAGCACTAAAAAGCACTTTCTAAACAGTCTCCGGGAAGGCTCCCTGATACCCGAAACTAGGTTAGTTCCCTGCTAGACGCAGTTCTAACCCCAGAGCCGCTGACTAGGAAAAAAATGCACAAGTCGCATATGAATTTGAATGATGCATCCACTCCCCAGCAGTTAGCGGTACTAGGGTGTCCCGGGCACGATCTGACCCCTTTATTGGCTCAGTCTGGAGGCCCACGATTCTGGCACGGGCCCACGATCGGCTGAGCCAAGGGTCGCTACCGCCTGTGCCAGTCCCCGGTCCCCCGTCCCCGCCTGGCCCGACGTGGCGCGGCGGACACCCCGGGCACCGACGCTGGCCGGCGCAGCCAATGGCCGCGTCTCTCGGACGGCGCGCGCGGCCTCCCGCCGCCAGAGGGCGCTGCGAAGGCGCAGGGGAGCCGTCGCCGCCACCGATCGCGGAGGGAAGCTGCGAGCAAGCGCCTGGGCAGCCACCGCCACCGCCACTGCTGTCGCCCGTTCCTCTGCGTGCTGCTGCCGTCCCACCCGCCCGCTGGCCGGCGCGCCCATCTGCACAGGTAAGTGAGCACCGCCGGGGCGCCGCACCCCTACCATCTACTTAGCCCGGGCGCCACCCCTCCCCCACGCGGCGCCCCCGCCCGGCGCGCGCCCGCTGCCGCCTCGTGCTCGCGCGCGGCCGGTAACGGACCCCGGGCGGGGGAGGGGTGGCGCGTACCGTGCCCCTCGGCAGCACGGAGGGGGCCGGCGGTGGCGGGCTCTCCGCCACAAAGGGCCTGCGCGGGTGGGCAAGGTCCGGGCGCGCGCTCCCGCTCCGGCTACGGATTGTCGGGCGGATATGGGCGCGCGCGCGGGGTCCCTGGGGTTCCCTTCCCTTCTCTTCTCTTTCGGGGCGTTGGGGGGTGGGGAGTGGGTCTCAGCCTGGGGCGCGGCCCCGGGAAGCGGGCGAAAGGGGCTGCTTCTCCGTTCCATCCCATGCCTGCATGCATTTCCGTTGGCCAGGTATCTCCTCTCTGGTTATTTAACAACAACAAAAAAAAATTTGTTATTTCATTATTTGTGTCTGGTTTGGTGATCGCAGTTCCCCTAGTTCAGTATCTTGGATTTAGGGGCGGGAAGAATGCACGCCGGGTGCGTAGTTTATTTATTTCGGGTTAATACCTTTTTTTTTTTTTGCGCGGGACACACATCGAGGAGTCTCGACTGCTGGTTTCTTTCTTGTCTTTATTGTGGATGCGGAAACTGCCCCGTTTTAGGTGTCTTTAATCCACCCTTAAAGAATGAGGACCTGTCAGTTGCCATTAACGTGAATTTCCTGTTGGGGATGGTCATTGCAGGGGTGTGGTCAAGCTGAAAAGCGCTGACTGGGCCCGAGAGAGTTGCGCCTGCGCCCTGATTGGATGACTCTATCAGTAGTTGGGTATTTTTTCTGTTCCCTCTGATTAGGAGTGAAAGAAGGCACCCGCCTTAGGTATTTTAAGAGCAATGAATGAACTGCTTGAACTGAACCTTCGCTGCCCAGGAAGGTGGCCCCTGGAATGTGGCCACTTGCAGTGTGGCTAGACTGAATTCTGGTGAAGAAGACAACACACCTGAGTTTAAACACTATGGGGGGGGAAAAAGTAAAACATCTCCTTTATAATATTATTATGCTTAAGTAATACACGTTGATAGTATTTTGAATATATTGGGTTAGCTAAAGCATATTAAAAGTGTCACCAGCTTCCTTTTACATTTGTTAATGTGGCTACTTCAAAATTTAAAATTAGATATGTGACTTGCATTATATTTCTGTTGGACAGAGCCAGTGAGTGAGGGCAGGAGTGGCTGGGAGCCTGTGCCATTTGCTTATCCTGCCTTGCTTCTCTGATGGCAGGTGGACTCCTCTTCCATAGGTGCTCCAGGAACCCCGTGCCTTTTCTCTCCCTCAGTGGAAATGAACTGTTGGGCTGATCGCATCATGAGATCTTGTCCTAATATGCAGAATAATTCAAGTTAAGGGACAGAATTTTCTTGAAGATTTTTCTTGCTGTGTCTGCTGTGTACTGGAGTCTAGAAATAGTCATGTAAGATTCAACTCAGAATCAGATCCTGAGTTACTGAGGCTGAATGTTTTCAGTATTTTCATATATGTTCTGCTGAGAGAGCATGTTAATCTTCAGGACCTCTGCCACCTAAATAAACTGGAGGGCTCATGCCCTCCTCCAAGTTACTGTGATTTTTGCTTGGGGGCTGGCTCACCCTGCTCTGACCTTCCCATTCCTCAGATAGAGTCCACTTGTGCCCAAGAGAATGGTGGCTGTCAACTGTATTGTACCACAATTCTATATTTTTGATTGATTTTAAAACCTGCCAATTTGGGTGGGCTAAATCGATGCTGTATGTGGGAGAGAATGAGGATCGAATCTCAGCTCTAGGAATGGTGACAGTGACCATTGGAAAGTTTTTCACTTTCCAGTGAAGGACTAGGGAGAAACAAAAGATGTCTGTATCCTGTTGCCTCGCTCTGGAATGGGCTTTCTAGAATGAGTATGATGTGTGGAAACTTGTTTTCTAGTTTGTATCTTGAAGTGTTTTGTTTTAATGACAATACTTCTCCAGAATTTTAGGATTGAATAAAATTTGTTTTCTCTGAAGTGTGAGATGTTTCTAAATTAAGAAAAAAAACTTTGGATAATATTTTTAGAGGGGAGAAATATTAAAATATTAATCCAGAAGTTTAAAAAATGGATGCTTGTGGTAAGACATGTTTTAATTCAGAGAGATAGGCACACAAAGACTGACTTACTAACTGAGGTGATTTTCTTTGCTGTAAAGAAACAAGCTTACTTATCCTTACGAGGTTTTGTCCCAACAGGAAATTTGCTTTTGAAATTTTGTTATGAGTTTAGCAACGTGTTGTTTAGTTAATTAATATTCGTTAATTTCATATACCTTGTTTAGCCCCAGGAACCATGTACTGGAACAAGTACGAGAGAGGCAACCATTTTTCTATTTCAATAATAATAATAGTAAAAATAGAGCATCTGTATTTTAGAGTCTCCTGAATTTGGAACAAGATATTCATTGGCCTTTGGGAAGACCCCATATGCAGTCCCTGGGCATGTCACGGACAGTATGTGTGACTCTCGGCCAGCTGTCTTAAAGACTTCACTTTTGTGTTGGTTTCTCCCATACAGAGGTGGTGTATGTGGTGAGATGTGCCCTGTGCCTTAGCAGAGCTGGGCACTGTAGGAGACCATTGTCACATATATCTGACAGGGATTTCAAAATGAAAGCTTGGGAGGGGTGCAAAAATGTGAAATTGCTGATGTTGTTTAGCACAGCTTCTATTACGACCTTTTCCTTTTCAGTGAAAGGGAAAAGCTGTCTCAGAAAGTATCCCGTGGGAGAGACAGTTTCAAGAAGGTGGTGGGCCATCTGTAATGATGTTTCATTGCCTGGGTTTGTAGTCCAGAGGGTTATTTTGTATCCGCATGCTTTCATCAGCGTTACCAGAGTGAGCTAATGACTACGTTTTATTCGTTTGCTTGCTTGCTTATGCCATTACACAGAGGCTTGGGGCTGATGCAGACTGGTAATTACAATTTTTCACTTGAAACTTAGGAATACCTTTTAAAGCAAAAATACAAGCACAGTTCCATGTTTCCTGGGGCACTTTCTCTGGTCCTGTGTTAGAACATCTTGTAAATAAGGCCCTATACTATTCTTCCTTGTATCTAAATACATTGTGGCAAGGGCAGAGCAGATTTCCATGTAAAGATTTTCCCTGGAGTGGTGTCCTGACTCCTGTGCCCACTGCATTCGGGTGCAAGCCCTCTGCTTTGTCTAAATTGCTTTAAATTATGTCCCTTGAACACGTACGGCACTGTGTATGCGGGCATGTATTTGTTTTGTTCCTCTTCAGGGGGTTTCAAGTGCCCACCTGTCTGTCAAAGCTGTATAGTCTTCGAGAGCCCAGCCCAACGCCAGCTTAGACACATTCCCCTCCTCCGTGCGGCGCTGGCTCTCGCGTTGCAGGAGTGTGGTTGTTCAGGCTTGGAGCCAGCCTGTCTGGCTTTGAAATCTGGCTCTGTCACTTGGTAGTTGTGTTATCCTGGACTGCTTGTGTCGCTTCAGTTTTCTCCTAGGATCTATGTCTTAAGGTTATTGTGAGGATTAAGTGACTTTGCTACATGTAAAGCCCTTAGAAGAGTGCTTGGCCTGCAGTAAGCACACCAGGTGTGAGCTGTGATTTCTGCCTGTGCCGTTTGTTGCGGTCCCATTTCACTTACCTTGGTGTCTTCTGTTAATGGGAGGTACCTTCTAAAGTTATCGTGGAAGGCCAAAAGTTCGTGGGAATGGGTCATTGTCCGGTTACCAGCTCCGTACATTGTCCTAGACTTTAGTGTAATGAGTTTTACCTAACAGGCCTGAGTAGATACTTAAAGGAATTATAATGAAGATCCAGGGTACTTTCTGTTCTGACATCAAACTGTACAATGAAGAACAGTTTCAAAATCAGATGGTTCCAGAAAGTTGGTGTTCCAACCTGCAGGAGTTTAGTTAATTTAATGAAATTCATATATAATTGAATTTCTTGCTTTAAGATGTACTGTTGAAAGCTTTCCCAGGTCTCCCCCTCACACACTATTGCCTTTTCATTTAAAGAGAAGGGCGTGGGTCTGACTTGCTTTTCCCCTGTGGTCCCTGCACTGCTTCAGGAGTCTTAGGGTTTCAGGTTTTTCTCTGTCTCTGTCTCTGGTTGATTTACTCTCCAACTTGTTCCTCTACAGGGCTGGGGGTGGAATCCCCTGTAGTCAGCTCTGCTTCTGTCCAGTCATTTCCTCCCAGGCAGCCCCCTTTTCTCGAGCTTGCCTTTTTGTGAACAGTTTTTACCAGGTTTTAACTCTGGGGCCTCTCAACTTTGTGTTCATTTATTCTTCCATTCAAGTATTCGTTGACCTGGTCCCAGCTCCTGTGATACAGTCAGAACTAAGAAAGGCAAGGTACCTCTTGAAGTGAATAATGGGGCCAGAGTGGGATGTGGTGACACTTCAGGGTGATAAGGGAAGGCCTCTGAAGGTGACATTTAAGCCAAGACTCCAGGATGCATAGGAGCCAGCTCTGCCGACCTGGGAAGTGTGTTATGGGCACAGGGAACAGTGAGCACAGTGGCCCAGAAGCACAGAGCCCTCGTTTTAGGAACACACCGAAGGCCAGTCTGATGGGAGCTGAGTAGTCGATCTGGGTGAGGGTGGTGTGAAGAGAGTGTTGGGAGGGTAGTCCCTCCCAGATCTGGTAGGTTGAGATCAGGAATCTAGGTTTTCTTCTAGATGCTTAGGCAAGCTGTTGCAGGATTTTAGGCATGGCTGTGATAACCAATTTCTGTTTTTAAAAGAGCATTCCTTTTAGTTGAGTGTAGGAAATGAATGAGGGAGGGGCAGCGGAGAGGCTGGGCGCTGGTGTCAGAGGCTGAGGTAGGAGGGTGCTGCGCCATCCGGGACATGCAGATGAGATGGTGTGGCCCAGGCAAGGAAGCTGTGAGTGGCTGGATTTGGGTGCCCTGTACCTGTTTTGGTGGTGTCACTGACAGGCTTTGTCAGTGGGTTTTGGTTGCGGAACGTGAGAGGTGAATGCCAGGTGTGTGGTCAGAGCAACTGGCCGGACGAGGTTAAGATTGGGCAGAGGGTTAGGGACGTTCAAGTAGACATGCTGTGTGATAGTCACAGACGACCCAGAATTTCCTATATGACAAAGGCGGCCTTGAGCATATCATGGTAGAATGGAGGGCCTTTTCGTAAATGAGGTCTGGGCAACTGGGCAGCTATTTGTGGGGGGCAGACTGTGTGTATCTCTACATAACTCCTTACGTAAACTGGTGGGTCGGTTTATTAAAAAATACATTTAATGAAAGAATACGAGAACTAGAAGCAAACATGGATAATTATTTTATAATCTCAGAGTGGCGAAGGTGCTTCTGAGTATGTCAAAATCCAGAAGCCATAAAAGAAAATGTTGATGAATCCAACTGCTTAAAAGCATAACTTCAAAAAGTGTGATAATCAGTCAAAAGATTGGGATGAACTTGGGGAAAATAATAATAATATCCCAAAATGCTACTTGCCTCAACATATAAAGAGCTTCCATAAATAAGAAAAGCTCAGCCTGGAAGAAGGATGGCAAAGGATTTGCGCAGACAGGGCTCACGGCAGAGGAAGTGCAGACGGCTCCTAAGTATGAAGGGATGTTCGGTCCCGCTGACGATGAGGACAGAAACAAAACCCGCCACTGTGTCCCACCGTTTCTCACCTCCTGGGTCACAAAGGTGAAAACAAGAACTGTTTCTGGGTGGGGTCGTTTAGTGTAGCTTGGCCTAGCTGCCGAAATAAAGACATACATATGCCCTTAACCTTACAGAAACAGTTTAGGGGTACACGTATGTGAAATGTCCTGTGTGTCTGGTGAATGTTCGAGATGGGAAACAACAGAAACGGCTCTCACTAGGGACCTGGTGAAGTTACGTTCCAACCATATCCTGGCACAGGCTACACAGCTCCTAAAGATAAAGCGGCTTTCTGGGTGCTGGTATGGAATTACCTTCTAGATTAGGTACTCCATGAATAAAGCAAGGTGCGGATCCTGTTAGGAGCCCCAGGATGTATAAAAAAATCACATAATGCACGGGCTATTTTTAAGTTTTGTTTTGAAATAATTATAGAGTTCCAGGAAATGGCACAAGTGTATAGTGTTCTGTGAACCCCTCGTCTGCTTCCCCCAGTGGTGCCATCTTATCTAACCAGCGTGACATCAAAGCTGGGAAGCTGACATGGGTGTAGTCCGTTAGCCAAGCACAGACCTCACTCGGTGCTCACTGGCTTCTCTACGCACTCATGTGTGCGGTCTGTGTCTGGGCACACTGTCCCCTGCACAGACGGAGTCATACAGCCGCCACCACAGTCACGGGTCACACTGTCCCACAGGCTGCCTCTGTCAGGACACAGAAGAGACTTGGTGACAGTGGTCGATTGCCCTCAGGAAGGGCAGATGGGTGGTTAAGTGACAGGGTCAGGGGGAGACATTTCGTTGTCATAATACTAAAATACTACTTTTGGAACAGGTTGTGATGTCTGTGAGACATCCACGTAGGACCGTCACACCAGTAGAGGGTATCCACCTGTGCCTGGGGATGGACTGCGGAGTGTCCTGGGCCAGCGATGAGGATCTTTAACATCTGGGCAGTGTGGGAGGTCCCTGAGGGGAGAGTGTGACTGAGGGAGAGAAGCAGGTCTGCTGAAGCCCCAGGGCTCTCACAGTTAGAGGTCAGCTGGAGGTGGAATCCCAGTTTCTGGAAGGACGTGGACACCTGTCATGTGCTGCTGAGTTTGAAAAAGAAAAGTAGCTGTGGATTAACTTTATCAAATTCTTTCTCACTTTAAAATTGAGGCCAGATTTTAACTTGATCCCAAAAAATAAGATAGTGCATAGATCTTTTTTTTTCTTCCAAAATGGGAGGCGGGGGAGGCTTATTTCACAGGTGAAACTAGTATGTGTTAAAAAAAATCAGCCCATTGGTTGCCTGGGCCAGGGGTGGGGCAGGGGTGGGGCTGGGGAAGGGCCCGAGGAGTGACTGCGAAATAATTAACGGTCTGTGTGGTGATGGGGTCTGGGCTCCGTGAGTGCTAGAACTTTCCTTAGAATGGGTGCATTTTACGTTAAGAAACCGAAACAAATGTTGGACTCTCAGTTGTGATATGTGTGCTTTAGTGGAGAATTATAATTGATGAATTAAATATAACTCATTTTGCAATTTACCAAAATAAGGTGGGTTGATGGAAGGACAGAAGGATGGGCAGATGGATGAAGACAGCAGATGTGATCAGTATAGCAAAAATACTCATGGTGGCCCTGGCCAGCGTGGCTCGGTTGGTTGGGTGTTGTTCCACAAGTGAAGGGTCAGTGGTTCGATTCCTGGTCAGGACACATGCCTGGGTGGTGGGTTTGGTCCCTGGCCGGGGTGCGTGCAAAAGGCAACTGATCGGTGTCTCCCTGGCATTGATGATTCTCTCCACCCCTCCCCTCTCCTCTCTCTAAAAATTAGTAAAATCTTTTAAAAATATTCATTGTAGAATGTAGGTACCTTGTAGGTATATGGTGTGCATTGTGAAAATTTTTTTAACTTTACTGGGAGTGTAAAAATTTTCATGATAAAATTTTGGGGGAAAATTACAGAACATGTAATGTTCTGTCATATGTTTAAATAGCACCTAATTTATGCTCCCAAACCTTTAAACATCAAAGAAGGCGTATACTTCCTGTGTTAAGAGTCTGCATCTGATTTCCTCTTACTCATTTATTTGAGTTGTCAGCTCTTCGCCATCTACCCTTTGTCCCTAAGAGGTCCAGGTTCAAGGTTTTCCTGCACTTTCTGGGGAATTACCCAAGAGTCCTTTGCTAGCCAGCAGATTGGCTTTTTGAGTGAACCACCTGGGCTGGCCAGAGGTGGGGAGAAAGGTCTGCTCTTCACTGAAGAGAGGGGGCAGCAGTTCTTGTACTTGGGTGTCTTTGCTTTTGTCCCAGTCCTTCGGACCTGACTGCCCTGAACCCCAAGTGCCGCCCTGTCTGGGTGCCTTTGAGCTGAGTTCTGACTCGGAGTTGGCCCTGCTTTAAATAAAATAGGAAAAAATCTTGGTGGTCCCTAAAGTCGTCCTTTCCAAGGAGGGGCTCGGAGGCTACATAGGCCTTTTTTTTAATGCTTTATGTTTTCCCAGATGTAATTCAAAAGCGTTGTAAAGGAATTCAGTGAGAAGACAGTGTCCCACCTATTCCTGTGGCTGCTGTAGTTCTCTGTGATTCCATCTGGAGTTTTTTTGTTTTTGTTTTTTAAACAAACAAACAAACAGAAAACCGAGTCATATTGTGGGCAGTTGCTCCTTGCCTCTTCTTTTTTTTTCCCCCCAGCACCATCTAGTCCCCGTTTCCTTTTTGATAGATACTGAGTTAAGCTGCAGTCTCTTTCTCTTGCAAATAGTGCCTCCTTAAATAACTTTGTACATACAAGTATGAATTAAAGTTCTTTTTTATCATGGGAATGGTCAGACCTGTGCCAGGACAAGGGCAGAACTAACCCCCAGGCTCCTCCTCACTCTCCAGCAGGGACAGTTACCCGTCTTTTTGGCACCCTGTTTCACTTCTACCTGTTCATCCCCCTTTAGGCTAGACTGTCTTAGACACAATTCCAAAAATAATGCCATTTTACTTCAGTGTAACAGGCTTTTTAAACTTTTTATTTTGGAAAAGTTCAAACTTACACAAACTAGAGAGAGCATTTGAAAAAAACCTTGTACTCTCCCTGGCTACCAGAGTCCTGCTGTTTCATCACCAGGCCAGACCCCCTCTTTGTTTGGTGGAACGTTGTAAAGCACATTCCAGATGTCACATCCTTTCTCATGTAAACACTTCAGTTAAGTACCAACTTAAGTATGAGATTGAGATATTTAGAACTGGCAGTTTTCTAAAGACAAAAAGAATTTGTACCAGTTGTCAGCCTTTGGGACATTCCAGCCTTCCTCCTTGCCCTACACTTTGAAAAAGTAGACTTAAAGCTGGAACTACAGTGGTGAGCAATAATGCAACTAAAAAACTTCAGCTATGTGTTTGAAACGTGGGTGCGATTTCCCGGTCACACAGGTCCAAATACATGGTTTATGTGATAAGATGTCTTCTTAGGCTTAGATCTCAGTGGTTCTCACCTCAGGGTGATGTGCCTCCTCCTCTCCCCCTCCTTCCCCGCCCTCTTCCTGGTGACCTTAAACAGTATCTGGAAATATTTTTGGTTATCAAAAAGGGTGGGGGAAGGAGTGCTACTGGCATCTCGTGGGTGGAGACCAAGGATGCTGCTAACATCCTGCAGTGCACAAGACAGCCCGCATCCCTCCCCAGCTGCTGAGCTTGAGAAACCCTAGTTTAGGACATTGGCGATGCTCCGTTATCACAGGTCTCTCCCCTGTGCTCCTGCTTTAACTTGCTGGGAACTGCCTACTATTAGTGGGGTTAGGTACTGACAACAATGACACATGTTGACATTTGCCAATGTTACATGGAAGGTAAACATTTAACCTTCCAGAAAATTCCAGTTGAAGTAAGTTTATTTAGAGCATTTATTTTATCAGTTGAGTCAACAAGGGTTATTTCAGAAGTTTTTGTAACAAAATAAATGTAAAGGTTTAGAGTGTGCTCACAAGGAAGTCAGCCTCCCTCAGAGGCAGGCGGATGTGAAACCTTTCACTTCTGGAGAGCGTCCAGAAGCAAAACAAGGCCAGACTGTTCTAGTGGCAGCCGACGTGTGCGAATGGGAAGCAACAAAACGTGAAGTTGGAGGGGAGGAGAAAAGAGGGGAGGAGAGAAATGCCTTTTTCATGGAGATTATTTTGGAGGAGCCTTCAAAGTCTGCATGGCTGTTTAACCTAAAGGAACATGAAAATGTTATGCTGTGTGAGCTGGACAGTGGGGACCACACAGGTAACTCAGGGGTGGTTCTTGGCTTTGGGGGCCCAAGAGTCAAGTCAGCATAGATGGGCGTGTCCAACGAATTGTGTGACAAGACCTCAGATGATGAGTGTTTCAGCTGGGGTCCAGAAGCTGGGCTGCCTGGTGTAATTGTGTGTGTTCTTCCTTTTCAGATTGCTCACTTAGAAAGTGAATGTGTGGGGTAACATGTCCAGTGTGTCCGAGGAGAGAAGAAAAAGGCAGCAGAACATTAAGGAAGGGCTACAGTTTATACAGTAAGAGCTTAATTGATACCTGTGTTCTCATCCCCTACTAACTTTTAAAATTTTCTTTCTTTCTTGTTTTTTAAATTTTCACCCAAGGATATGTTCACTGACCTGAGGGAGGGAGGAGAGGTGGGCGGAGGGGGGAGAGAGAGAGAGAAACATCGATGGGCTGCTCCCCTTCCCCCTCCCCGCATGCACCCTGACAGGGACCTAACCAGCCACCCAGGCATGTACTCTGACTGGAAACCAAACCTGCAACCTTTTTGGTGCATGGGATGATGCTCCAACCAACCAAGTCACACAATCAGGGCTTAACTTTTTTATATGGCTGTACATTTTGCGGAGATTAAGAAATCTTTAGTCATGTATCATAAGTCCCACTAATTTGGATTAGAAATTGTTACTTTGTTCCAGCAATAATTTTTGCTTTTTGTACATTTGATTTCTTTGTGTGCCAAAGTGGATCATACTGTCACTGATTTCTGGGCTGAGAGCCTTCAGGATCCCTGACAATGTTAGACTGAAGAATTTGAACCTAGTCTTGTGAGAACAGTTCTGATGAATGAAAATGAGCATCTGTCAACACATAAGGCTTCTGTGATCAGACGTTTCTATTGAGAGGCTCAGTCTCTAACTGACCTTTGTAAGGCGTGTCAGTGACCAGACAGCTGTGGCGTGGGTGGATGTATCCATGAAAAAGTCCACTCTCTTCTTCCTGGGAAGGAGACAGTCTTCTCCTTCTACTATAGATGCTGGATCACGTAGGGTTAGTGGTTCTGTACTATTTTAAAACATTTTTGGCATGTGAAGAATCAGGCCTTTTCATAGCAGTAGATTTAAGAAGAAACTGTCTGTAGTCAAGAAAAGACAAAGGCACAATTTTAGTTTTTCTCCAGGACTACAGTTCCGTGTGAATGATGGTAGTAGAGGGGAAGTAGGTCTTTAAAATGTGCTTGGACCAGCAGTCAGCTAACGGACCCTCATGTTTAAAATGCCTTCTGGATGAATAAATTCTGATAAGAGCCTGATAATTAAAATTCATTTGTTTCTTCTTAGGTCACCGCTGTCATACCCAGGAACACAGGAACAATATGCGGTAATGACTCTGGGAAGGTCGGCCTGAAAGCTCTTCAGCAGCTTGTGAACTATAAATACATAGCAGGGGTTGGCCAGCCGTGGCCTTGTTGACCAACTCTGGCCCACTGTTTGTTTCTGGAACACACCACACACATTCGTGCATGTACAGTCAGTGACTGCTTCCACAAGATATGGAATCTGGGGCAAGAGACCATACGGCCCACAAAGCCTAAAATATTTAGTATGTGGGCATTGATAGAGAACGTAGGCTGACCCTCGTATGTAGGGTGACATTGGCTTTTTGGACACACTTGGACAGTTGTCCCATATTTTCTTTCCTCTGTTAGTATAGCTTTGAATTAATATATCTTTTGAGCCCCTTGAAAGTTAGTTTTAGCCTACCTCTCATTTCATCAGAAATAAGTGGGAGGGAATATGCTGAGAAGGAGAGTGTGGAGACTCTTCTGCTTTTATGTAGGAGAAGTTTCTAACAGTAGTAAAGGGTGACTGAATAATCAGAGCTGGTGATGAATCTGCTAGGTATAGGGAGAGCTCAGTCACCGGGCCTTGGGACACACAGGTCCTGGTCTCTCTACAGTGAGTTCACCTGCGGTTTGTGACTCTGAGGGTTTGGATGCTTCTGTCACTTCCTTGTCTCTCCCTTCCTCTCCCTTATTTCAGTCTTTCTCTCCTTCTGTCTTCCTTCCCTCCCTCTCTCCAAACAGATGTGCAATCATAAAGTATTATGGCTATAAGTCACCTGGAATAATCCGTTCATTTGATCATTGATTTTACAGTCCTCACATTTAAATTGGACCTGGGGTCCAGAGAGGTTAAATGGCATGTCACAAGTTGCCTCAGTTGTTTGATCTTTTGATAACAGAGGCCTTCTCAAATAGTAAAGCAGTGAGAGAAATCACGAAGGAATCTTAAAAACTTTTCTGCATACCTACATATTGTGCATACTTAAGAAGAAAAAGGTCTCACATCCCTCTCCCTCTAAAGCAGTAAGTGACCTGAGTAAACAGGTCGTAAAAGAAGAAAAACAAATGGTCCATAAAAATGTGAGCAAGTTCAACATCACTGGGGATCAAAGACACAACATCAGGAAAGGAACCGTTTTCCGCCGAGAAATCGGTAGAGATTTTAGGTGTAGGCACCCAGGTGCACATGTGCTTCTCCGTGTTGGTGGGCACGCTCTGAAGGAGACCACCGAAGTATTTGTTCTCACTGCCCTTTTGGAAGACAATTTAGAAACACTACTCAGAAGCCTCAAAATTCTCATTCTATTTGACCCAGAATTTCCACTTACAGGAATTTGTCCCAAGCACAGAGTTGGAGATGTGGACAGTTACTTACAGGATGCTTTTGCTGCATTTTTCTTAAATAAAAATGTCTCCTGAAAAAGCAAGCGGGATGGAACCTGCAGCGGCTTGGACCCAGTTTCACAATTTCTTAACAACAGTGCTCATGACTCTGTCAAATTATTTCCTCTGGAATTTTAGGTACAGAAATTAAGATTTACTTATACCCCAGCTTGTTCCTTAAATGGTTTCAGGTGGTAACTTTCTTTTTTTAGGTATACTTACATGCTCTTGTGAGAAATCTTTTTAATGAAGGAAATGATGTTTATCGAGAACGTGATTGGAATAGCTCGATAAGCCAGTACACGGAAGCTTTGAATATAGCTGATTATGCAAAGTCTGAAGAAATTTTAATCCCTAAAGAAATCATTGAAAAACTATATATAAATCGTATTGCTTGCTATTCTAATATGGTGAGTTCTGGCTTTTGAAACAATATTTCAACATAGTACATTAATACGTCAATTTTCTAATTTCAGGGTTTTTTTAAGACGGTTTTTTTTTTTTTAAGATTTTATTTTATTTTTAGGGGAAAGGAGAAAGAGAGGGAAACGTCAATGTGTGGTTGCCTCTCATGCGCCCCCTACTGGAGACTTGGCCTGCAACCCAGGCATGTGCCCTGACTGGGAATCCAACTGGCAACCCTTTGGTTCACAGGCTGGTGCTCAATCCACTGAGCCACACCAGCCAGGACTAATTTCATTTTAAATAAAGATACTATTAACTGCTTTTAGAGTTGCCTGGAACTTTCAGAAAATCAGCTTTGGACAAATGTTTAGGAATTTTAAAAGTAATTTGTTTCTTAGTTAATGATCCTTGAAGATTCCCACTTGAGTATGCCTTTGGGTGGGGTGGCATTTATTAAAAAACAAAACAGCCTAGGGAGACAAAGTACGGGTGTGTAGAGAGGAGTGTGTCTGTCAGATATTTGGGTTGACAGTTCACTTCTTAGTCAAGATTCAGCCCTCTTAGGAGCTTTTTTTAGCACAAAAAGTAGTTAGCCTTCAAAAGAATGAACACACGCTTTCACGCATCTACACTTAAAAGTTAATATTTTGATGTGCCTATAATTTTCACTATGGACGTTCAGTAAACAGCCATGAAAATAAGAAAGGGACTCATGTTGGTACCTAATTTTTTGTTAATGAGCATTCATTGCTAATTTGTTTTGTTCTTTACAAAATGTGTTCCTTTCTCATCATGTAGCTGTTTGTAAGTTATATTTCCATTTGGCATTTTAATGAGACCCACCAAGGGCTAACTGCAGATGGGAGAACAGGACAGGAGAGCGATCCCTGCAGGCATCCGTAATGTCTAGAAAGCTTTATTTCTTGAAGATCTGAGGCCTTCATGGCCAGATGTGAACATTTGTCTGATCTGGGTGGTGGGTGCATGGGTATTTATGATATTCTTTCTCCTTTTGTGTATTTGAAATTTCACGATGCAAGTAATTTTAAGAAAAATAATACTGCTAACTAACCTTGCGTTTAAGAGGGTAATAGCCTGGGGTCTTATGTGTTTGCATTCATAGAAAGACATCAGTGCAAGAAATGAATTGTTTGATTGCTAACTCTATTTGGTCTTACACACTAGGGTTTCCTTGATAAAATTGTAGAAGACTGTGATAAAGTCCTCAGTTTAAATGCCAGTAACTGCAAAGCTCTGTATCGGAAATCTAAGGCTCTAAGCGATTTGAGAAGATACAAAGAGGCTTATGATGCGGTAGCAAAATGCTCCCTAGCCGTGCCTCAGGTATGGGGTTCGCATTTTCGTTCATTTGTTTACGTCAGGGCCGTTTTATTACTTCCTTGTGGATATGTGGCCTTTAAAGAGTTATATTTCATAGCCAGCCGTCAGCTTGCTTCACTTGGGACTAACTGCTCATGAAGAAAGTGTCTTGACAGAATATAAGTTATAACTTACAGTTATATGTTATGTAAGTTATATAGGCAAAAGTTTTGCCTGTTCACAGTTAGTAAATATAAGTCTCCATTAATTGTATATTGTCACTTGTTTCAGGATGAACATGTAATAAAACTCACTCAAGAACTAGCTCAGAAATTGGGATTTAAAATAAGAAAAGCGTATGTTAGAGCGGAGGTAAGCGGGCACTCCCTCCCTCAGGTGTTTTCATTCTGTTTTGTAATTCGGAAGCGGTTCTGTTTTTAAGTTTGTGTCTTCATTTTCTTGCAGCTGTCATTGAAAGCAGTTCCTGGGGATGGGGCTGCCCAGGTAAAGTTCTTACTTCTGTAAGAATTACAATTTAAAAAAGAAGAAAGGATAGACATATTAGCAGTTTTGCTTTTAATATTTATAGTGTGTGTCTATTTTTGAGGTTTTTTTTTTTATTTCTCAAACACATAATTGACCAGAGCTTCTTGTCCTGTAAAAAGAGAACAACTTGAATAATATCTTTTACTCTTAACCAGCATTTCCTGAAGTCTGATGGAGCATTTTACAGGGTTTTCAGAGGTATTAGGTTTTATTGGAAAAGGTGGTTTAAGGCCATATGCTGATTTTGGGAGTCACTGGGATAAACACAGTTAACAAGTCGTTTTTTTCAAAAGTAAGTCTTCTTGGAACGGTTAGGGTGCTAATGGCCCCTGAGAGCTGGGGAGGGAGTGGGGAGGGAGTGGAGAGGGAGTGGAGGGCAGCAGGGCCGAGGCCTCTGGGACGGGTATGCCCCTGGTCCTTTGAGAATTGCCAGTTCCTGAGAAACAAGCAGTGGCACGACTAGCACTTTTTTTAACACCACACATTAGAAACATTTACATATTCCATTTATTTCACAGATATTAATTGGAAGGGGGTCACATTTCTGTGAAACTCTGCACGGGTTTCTTACAGTGAGTTTTACAGATGGTTTTATAGTTTAGAATCCTGAAAATACTACGATTCATTATTTGGTTTAATTTCTAGGCTTCGAACTGTTCTGTGGAAGACATCGAGCCAGGTATGTGTTTCCGTGTCATCGTAATCTGCAAAGCACCAGTTTTAGACAGCATATATATTGCGGTTGTTAAAGGAGGTCACTGTGTGGTTATTAGTATGAAAGCGAGGATAATTTTGAAGCCGCCTTTGTGCTTGCGGATGTGCCGGCACGTGATTGCGAATGCTGGAATCAGGAAGCAGTCATTGAACGCCCGCGGTGGCCTCGCCACCGTCGATAGCTCCGCCCAAGAGGGGCCCAGGCATTTTGAGAAAGAAGAACATGTTTTCTGAAATGAATATACCTATTCCTGGGTAAAAGAAATTATTTTTAGAGTTACTTTCACTCTGTTCTTTAAATCATTTTTGTTGTCTTTTCTTGTTTCTATAACCGCTTTCATATTCTCACTTAGCTCGTTATTTTCCCTATTTTTGTTTACTAACATTAGTGTTATGTACGTGCACTGAAAAGGAGTACCTTTCTATCTATGTCACAGATTTATTAACTCCAAGGCAAGAAGCAGTTCCTGGTGTTTCTGGGTCTGCGCCCGGCTTTTCTCACCAAGTGGGAAGTGAGCTGGCCTCCGTTCCAGTTATGCCCTTGACTTCTGTTTTGCCACTGCACATGGAAGAGAGCCCCCTGCCATCCACCGTGTTGGCGAATGGAGGAAAGATGCCCTTCTCCATGCCGGAAGCCTTTTTGGATGACGGAGACATGGTCCTCGGGGATGAAATAGACGACCTCCTTGACTCTGCGCCTGAAACCAGTGAAACCGTCCTGGTAAAGTTTAGCCTTACTTCTGCTGAAGGCAAGCTTAGTTAAAAAACAGCAGCGTGACCTGTTAGATATTCTCAGTGCTGCCCATGGGCTGACCTTTGGGTTTCTTCCGTTGAAAATTAGTTTTGTCTGTCTTTGGTGGCAACTGGCTCATTTGGTCAATTTTGAAGTAAAAAAGAAACAAACTGTCTAGTAATTAGCCAATTTTTCTTCAGCTCCTCTTGGAATCACACACAGAGAAAGGGCAAACAGGCATTTGATATATAAGAAAAAATAAGTTTTACAGATAAAGGACTCTCACCCTCAGTCGTTTCTGAAACGCAGGCTTGAGAAGAAATAAACTCTATAGTTTAGGCTCCGCTTCTGAGTCTTGGTTCCGATTTTGACTTTGTCACGTAACATCTACCTGGTGTGATGACTTGTTTTTATATGTCCGTGTTAAAGGCAGCGTAGCCAACTTGGACCTGAGTTTCATGGATTGTCATCAAATCTTTTCTTTTTTTTCCTAGCCATCAGCTTTAGGGGTCAGAGGACCCCTTCCGACAGCCAGTGTCACCCCTGCCATACCCTTTTCGGCATCTCTGTTGGGCACCTTGCCCATTGGTGCGAGGTATGCCCCTCCACCCTCCTTCTCAGAGTTGTATCCACCTTTGACCTCATCCTTAGAAGAAGATTTCTGTTCTTCTTTAAATTCATTTTCAATGAGTGAATCCAAACGAGGTAAGAATTGAGCCATTTGTGTCAATAACTGCAGTTCATTTTCTAAAAATGACAGTTTATGGTTGGCAATTATTTAACTAACCCTAGAGAGTTGGTACTTGAATTATTTTCATTGTAGCTGAAAATATAAAAACAAAACCTTTAATTTTAAATTCGCTTTGACTTACACATGCCATTCTGGAGATCAAGAAGCAAAGGAGAAGAGGAATATACATGGCATGGTGTTTTTTTTTTTGTTGTTTTTTTTTTAAATAGGGTAATTTGTTAAGCTGGGGTGCCAGTTCTTTCAGGGGGTGAAATGACTTTTAACATTTTCTCCAAGAAAGGTGTACCCACCTTAAATGGTCTTAAAGACAGGTTATCCTTTTAAATTCTGAAATGAGCAAACACTTATTTAAAACTAATTTAAGATCAGTGATTGATCATGATTAGATCTACTTTAGGCTGCATCCATGCCGCTCAGTAAGCTATGCCTTAGTTCTGCAGGGATTGCTGAGTTTTTGATGACTCCTGTTTCTGTAATCGTCGTGTGTCTGAAGCATTTTTGCACAGTTAAAGGGACAAAAGTCAAAATAATTGATTTAAACATTGACAGCAGAAGAAACTAAACTTTGTGGGAGACAGAATGGAAAGGAGAAAATCATTGAGTGGTAGATGAAGAAAAAGAAAGTGATTGAACCTTATTAATTTTCTTAATGTTATATGGTGAGCTCTTTGAGTTTTCAAAAGGACAGGCTCTTTTCCCATCGCATATGAATTATCTTCTTAATCATTTTTTTTAATAGTCTCACTTGGTAGGCCCTGCCTTAGCTTCTACCTCTGCAAATACATTTTTATTTCAATGTTTTTTTGTCTAAGGGTTTTTTGATGTCCTTGGTTTCTAGAGGAAAGGAAAACCTCCAGAGCCCTCTTTGAATGTCAGGTGTGAGCGAGAAAGCTCCTAGGAGTTGGGATGGAAAGTAACGTGGGGAGCCATAGTCAGCTACTAAGTAAGCCCTGATGTTCTTATTACGTGATTAGAGTGAAAAGGTCTGTTGAAGTTTTTTTATTATTTTAGATCTGTCCACCTCAACTTCTAGAGAGGGAACATCGCTTAACAACAGTAATTCTTCCCTTTTACTTGTAAGTGCCACTTCCTCTTTTGTAAAATACATCAGTTGATTTGAAAATAGGTCTTTTACTTAAGTAACTGTTATTTGAGTGACGGTGATAACCTCCCTGAAATTCTGTGTGTGCCGTGGGAAACAGCGGTAGAATAAGGCTCTTCTGGAACATCCAGCAGTAAATGCTCTGTGGTTAAGACTGTCTGTCACAGCAGATTAATCACTGCTGCAGACAGTTTTTAAGAGGCTTTAGCACAGAGTAAGCAACACAAGGACATTCAGTTGACCCTTGAACCACACGGGTTTGAACTGTGAGGGTCCACTTACATGCAGATTTTTTTCAGTAAGTACGTGTACTGTTTCTGAACTGAGGTTGGGAGTCTGCGGGTGTGGATGGCCGACTGCATGCACCTGCGCCGTTTTAGATAGCGACGTGACCATTCTCAGATTTTGGTGTTCTCAGGGGTCCTGGAACCAGTCCGCTGGGTGTTTGAAGTCTTTGGGGAGTCAAAAGTTATATGCAGAGTTTTGACTGCATGGGGTTCAGCCCTCTAATGCCCATGTTGTTCAAGGGTCAACTGTATAAGATCAGGGCATGTAAAATGTGTTTGCTATGAAACAACAATGACCTATTACATTTAAGAACTCATGGAAGGTTAGAAAAAGTGGGGGAGGGCCGTAGAGACTCAAAGGCAGGAAAACAGCCCAAGAAACAGTTTTTAAATAAGAGCTCATTAGGGACAGAATAGTACCAACCTCAGTCTGTGAAGAATGTCTTACTTTTCAGAAGAGTTTGTTTCCCACTTTAGTTATAGTGCGATCAGTATTTGTTGGCTGTTTTTTTGTTTTTCTATTCTCCTCGCAGATGAATGGACCAGGAAGTTTGTTTGCTTCGGAGAGTTTCCTGGGAATTTCAAGTCACCCTAGAAATGACTTTGGAAACTTTTTTGGAAGTGCAGTTACAAAACCACCTTCATCAGTGACCCCAAGACATCCCCTTGAAGGAACCCATGAATTGCGACAGGCTTGCCAGATCTGTTTTGTAAAATCAGGTCAGAACCAATACAAAGCAGTGGACAGTATTGAACTAGTAACCTGAAGGTTCTTGGGAATTTGCGAATAAATGTGGCAAACACCAGCTATTGTGACTTTTTCAATCCCTGTTTGAGTTCTTTCTAAACAAGCCACAGTCACTGATTTGGGGCCTTTGGAATCTAATTAAGTCTCTGCTCGTATCTGATATAATTGTATTTAAAGAATCGAATGGGATAAAATACCTGATTTTGAAAGCTTATTGAAATATTTATGAAATTGTTTATGTTCTAAATATATATTGAAGAACTTGGTCATTTTCAAATAGAGCAAAAACTAGACAGAAATATAAGACTAGCATATGATATAATGTTTATGGAAATTAAAGTACTTCCTGTTGGTTTGTTTCTTTGCTCTGAAATTAAGTGATTTATTCCGAATTTATTCTCAGCTGAAATACAATTTATTCCCCGATTCCTTTTCTTCTTAGTTGCATATTTAATAGTGCTCTGTACAAGCCATCAGAATTCTTCAAAGTTGAGTAAGGGTACAGCCTGGGAGAGCTGGTGTGGACTAGGACCTTGTGCTAACAAACAGCATAAAACGCAAGCTTAGTAGCTTGTTTACGTTTTGGGTTATGAAAATGCGGTTTTTGTAGGAGTTCAGTAATTAGTGAGTCTGCTCACACCTGCCTGTTAATGTGCCTGTAAAATGAAATGATACTTTGTGTGCATATGAGCAATCCTTTTTACGTCTTTTTCAGGCCCTAAGTTAATGGATTTCACTTACCTTGCTAATATAGATCATAAATGTAAGAAAGATATTTTAATTGGTAGGATAAAGAATGTTGAAGATAAATCATGGAAAAAAATACGCCCAAGACCAACAAAAACAAATTATGAAGGACCTTATTATATATGTAAAGGTACGTACGGTAATTATGTAATTAGTGTGCATTACATAAGTGATACAAGATGTGCTGCATCTGTTCTAATGGTCCTAGGATTACTGTTACTAAAAATGTATAGATAGAGTTAATGGTAAGTTCCTTGGGTTGAGAAATTAGTATTTTTTATTTTATTTTTATCTTGGTTTTAAACTTCATGTGGTGTATATTTTGTAGCTGTTTATGGAAACAGGACTTTGACTAGGTTTTAAACAGAGACCGTCTCAAACTTTTAAGTGCAGTGACTATGTTCCAAATCAGAATACTGAACTAAGGCTTTGAAAATACTGTTCTTTAAGCTGCTTTGTCAAGAACTTCGTATTTTTACTTTATCTGGACAAACTTGAATGTTATTGAATGATTTTTAAAACTTAGATCAAGGCTTTTCTTTCCCGTCTGGAAAAAAAAATTTTATACCTGTGGTGCTTGTTTTGTTTCGTTTTGTTTTTTAAAGAGTTAATACCATCTCTGGATAGTAACATAGGTATCACTGTTTGAAGCTCTCCATGTATTGTTATAAAAATTTAGATGATGCCCTAAACATGTTTAATATTCATTGGCTTTGAAAAACCAATGGTCCTCATTGTAAATGACTTTTAATTCTCTGTCTTTATAGATGTAGCTGCTGAGGAGGAATGTAGATATTCAGGCCACTGCACATTTGCTTATTGCCAAGAAGAGATAGATGTCTGGACACTGGAACGGAAAGGGGCATTCAGTAGAGAGGCTTTCTTTGGTGGCAATGGAAAGATCAACCTTACTGTATTCAAACTTCTGCAAGAGCATCTTGGAGAATTTATATTCCTTTGTGAGGTGCTATCTCCACCCCTTATTTTCTGCTGTAACATTGGTGATAGTTTCTGACTTGCAAGCCCAGAAGTATCAAGTGCTTAGTGCAGGCCCTGCTATATGATAAAGCATTCACTTGGCAATGGTAGCGCCTACTGTTACCCAAGAGATAATATGAATATTAGTTGATATAAGCATATAATGTATAAGTATGTGATAATATTGAAACTAAGAAATATTCAGGGTGTAAAAGTTATATTATATTTTTGTGATAATTTTTCTTCTCTGTCTGTTCCAGAAATGTTTTGATCATAAGCCTAGAATGATCAGTAAAAGAAATAAAGATAATTCTACTTCTTGTTCTCACCCGGTTACAAAGCATGAGTTTCAAGACAATAAGTATGTTGGTAGTTTCTAATTTTTATAGTGACAAAATAGATTGTTTTCTTAGCTCCAAATAAAACCAGACTGTTATCTGCCCAGGAATTCCCTCCTCTGCTTTTGTTGAAATACAATTACCATTTAAAAATGTCTGTTAGTAGATTTTGCTGGGGGTTTTTTAGTGAATTATTAAATTAATTATTCAGTACCAAAAAGCATTATTGATTTTTAGCTGCTCATGACATGGATTTAGGTGTTTTATGATTTAATATATAATTACCCTCCTCCTTATTAATCCAGTAATTGCATGTGGTGGTTTATTTTTTCTGATAAAGATTTAAAATATTTTTAGTATAAACTTGATATTATATGTATATTTTTAAAAATTTATGACACACCAATATTAAAATATCACTGTATTTTCATTGTAGGTGCCTTGTCCACATTTTGCGAGAGACAACAGTAAAATACTCCAAAATACGTCCTTTTAATGATCAGTGTCACCTTGATTTATGTCGACATGAGGTTCGATACGGTTGTTTAAGGGAAGATGAGTGTTTTTATGCTCACAGCCTTGTAGAATTGAAAGTCTGGATATTGCAAAATGAAACAGGTAGATGTGCGTGTGTGATTGAGACATGTCTCAGGAGCAGTCAGGGTCTGATGCAGCAGTCTCTGAACCCCTTCTCCATCACCTTGGTGTGGCATCCCTGTTGACTGTGCCCTGAGCTTTAAACCGCAGTCACTTTTCATTCTTAGAGTGGCCTGTTTTCAGTGTGGTCCATCTAATTAATTGCTGGTACAAGTCCGTGCATGTAATACGGTTTTGTGAGGAAGATTTCTCGGAAAGCACCAAGAGCTCTATTTGTAAATATTCCATTTTTTTGAAAAAGATTTTATTTACTTTTGGAGAGAAGGGGAAGGGAGGGAGAAAGAGTGGGAGAGAAGCATCTATGTGTAGTTGCCTCTTGAGCGTCCCCACTGGAGACCTGGCTTGCCCAGGCATGTGCCCTGACTGGGAATTGCACCAGCAACCCTTTGGTTCGCAGGCCAGCACTCAATCCACTGAGCCACACCAGCCAGGTCTAAATATTCCATTTTGAAAAAGAATCATGTGATATTCATTCCTCCTTGATGGTAGATTATACTGTGTGGGAATAATTAGGGAATTGAGTCTGACTGTGACCTGACTGATGGACTGTTACTATATAGAGGACCTAACAGAAGGCTTGTACATTTCCCAGGTATCTCACATGATGCTATTGCTCAAGAATCTAAACGATATTGGCAAAATTTGGAAGCAAACGTACCTGGAGCTCAGGTATTTTCTCTTGTGTACTTTTTGCATTTGGGATCTTTCTGGGATGGCCTAATAGATAGATGTTAGTTGTTGGCAGAGGCGGTTCATGTTTGCAGTCCACTACTTTCTTATCTGCTGAGTTGAGGAATTCTTAATGTGAAAAAAAATCTGAATTTTAGTTGGCCATCATAAAAATTAGGCATCCCATAATACCTGTCAGGAATATAGGACATAATTTTCTTAGCCTAATTGATAGAATAATTGGGATCTTGGGCTTTGGGGATTCTCACTATTATGCAAAAGAATAATTTTAAGTCTTCATAGTTAATGTGAATCGGTGTAAGTATATAATGTATAAGGGTGTAATCACACTGAAACTAAGAAATTTTAGAGGTCCAGAGTTACGTTCTGTATTGTGTAAGGGGGTAGATTGTGTCTGTGTTTTTCCTTCCCATTCTGGCAAAACTGCTTTATCCACTGTCTCCCCTGTTGCCCAGAACACTTCCAGGCATCAGTTCCAGAGCTGACTTTCATAAATTGAGGTTTAGTGTCTCTAGTCTGCTTTTTAATCATATTCTCTTCCATTTGGGTGGAGAATTGGAGATTTAGTTATCAGATTGTATACTAATGGTCAAATCATCAAACCAGACAAAAAGAAATTATATGCTATCAGGAAAAATAAATACATGGTGAGTCAGCGTTTTGTTCTCAGAAAGCTGGTTTTCTGTTAAAATTAAAACGGATCTTTTAATTGTTTAGATACCTGGCAATCAAACAATGCCTGGATCTCTTAATATGAAGATAAGGTTCGTGTGTGCTCAGTGTCTGAGAAACGGTCAAGTCATCGAACCAGACAAAAACAGAAAATATTGTAGCGCAAAAGCAAGGCATTCGTAAGTAGCATGTGTGTGGAAACAATCCCTATTTCACAATGATCTGTTTTATAGGTGTAAAATCATGTATGTACGAAAAGATTAAGACTTTGAAGAGAGGAGGGGAAAAGTAGGTAATTTAGGAGTAATTACAAAGCACGAGGGAAGTGATTTTTAGGCTTTAGTAGCTAAGAACTCAACAAAATTCAAGTGTTTTTCTTGTATTTTATCAGTTCTTTGTTTAGGATTGGTAGGGAATGTTTGTTTACGAGTATCAACAGGAGATGAAATGACAGCATCATAAGGCGTTTCTTTTAAGAAGGGTTGAGGAAAAAAAATCTCTGGTCCCTTAGGTACAAACTCCGTACCTGTCCCTTTATATTATGCCTTTTGCCAGTGTGTCTTTGTTTTTTCTGAACTCCATTTTTCTTAGGTGGACCAAAGACCGCCGTGCCATGAGAGTGATGTCTGTTGAACGTAAGAAGTGGATGAACATCCGTCCTCTCCCCACAAAGAAACAAATGCCTTTACAGTTTGATGTACATACGTAATTTTTAAGCCACTTTTTTTTTATTAGGCATTTCAAATTATTAGAAAATGGTAGTGATTCAGATTGAAACTGGCACCCTTTCAATAATGCTCATTCATCGTAATAGTGAAATTTAAATGGGCCTCTCTTTTTCCTTCCCTTTAGTGTGTGTGTGACTCTGGGACAGTTTTCATATTGATGGGAATTTAGGAGTTGTTTGGAAAAAGTAAATAGAGAATCGAGAAAGAGAGGCTTGAGAAGCGCTTACGGGCACGATTGACCTTATTTTTCAGATGAATTACTTTTGGGAGGGAATGGAAGAGAATTTCATTTAAATTTGATTCTTCGCTTTGCTCTCAAACCCAAGGCCTTCTGTATGATTATGAATGCTGTGGATGAGTTGTTTTTCATCACACCTGTTTCTTTCGCTGAAGCAATGGGTGCTGAAAGATACCCTTCTTGATAGGACCTTCTGAAAATAACCCAAAGGAGAAGTATTCAACGTTAAAGGAAGATGTTCTTCAAAAGCCTTTAAAATGAAATGCCAGACCAACTTACAGTTAGGATAGTACTTCATTCACGAGGTGGCATGTTTTACCTCAGTACCCTCTGGTGCTGTCCGTGGTCTTGAAGACAATCGTCCAAGCAAACCCTGCGATCTGGCCCTGGACTGCCCTCTTTACCAGGGAGTAGGTCTGGAGAGAGTCTGCAGGGCTTTCACGGCGTGAGTTAGTGGGCAGGAACGCTGGACTATGGACAGGTTGTGCACTTTCTGCCCCGATGGGGGAAACGTGGAGAGAGCCTTCTGCCCAGAGAAGCAGGTCAGATGGATTGCAGAGTACCCTGGGTAAAGGAAGCCTCCCTCTCTGACTTGTCAGAGAGAGTCGAGGAAGAGACACCTTAGTTTCCCCTCACCCAGAGTACCTTGCATTTTGTGAAACTTAACGAAGGTTACAAGGTCAGTTGTGGAAGGAGGTGGTGTGTTTGTGCTTCCACCCACAGTGGTTTCAGACTCCTAGATTTGGGCGACTTCATCAGTGGGGTCTGTAGGAGGGGAAGAAGAGTGATTGGAACTGTTGATATTTGGGGCTTTAAAAGATGGTGGAGGTTATGGGTGTATTCCTTAATATTTTGTTAAAAATGACTGAGACCAATTCTAGTTCATGTGGCAGCTTCCTAGGACTGCTGGTTATTCTGAAATCTCGGACATGGTGTGCTGCTGTATAATGGTGTAGGAGCTTATTTCTCCTTTTTCTACCATGCCAAGGATTGCTCAGGGATCCTTTTTGTAAAAGAAGAAATAACACTGTGTGTATGTGTGTAGACTGTGTGGTAAAGTGGAAAGAGAATGGGCTTCAGGGTGTGCCGGAAGGGCTATGGTCAAGTCACTCAGCCGCAGTTCACTCATCTGTAAACGGGAGGAATTACGTCATACACAAGCCGGTGTGATGTGAAAGCCCAGCACAGTGGCTGGCTTTCTCCTTTGTCTTCTCTTCTCTCAGCTCCTTATCATTGATCTTTAAAGACTATGGTAAATGTCTCCCTAGTAATGGCTAAGTACTTAGTGGGGTTTGATTGGGAAAAGAGTATAATGAACTCAGTCACAGAATGATTTATTGACTACTGATTTAATACAGAAGATCCTAAGGGGTGGGGTTACTGACCTTAGTCCAAGGAGGAAAATGTACAGCGTTCAGGACACCGCTTCAGATTTTTAACAAAAACCGATGCCAAGCATCTAATATTACGTAAGCTAATATATAAGGCCAGCTCCTGTTGAAGTACAAATAAACTAAGATAAGCTAACAAGTATAAAACAAGTGTGATCATGATATTTAAGAATGAGTTCTCAGTGATGGAGATTTTCTTAAGTTCTTGATAGTCTCCAAGGTTCCTAGGGAAGCCTGCGTTCTGCCGATCGCTATCACTTTATTTTCCTACCAGTATCATTCTGTTCACTTTGTGAAATAAAAATGTAAATAACAAGAAGTATTATTTGAATGCTGTATACAACTGGACGGCCTGGTTAGCATAATAATTGTCTTCAGAAAAATGCGTATCTAGTGAATGACGGCCAAGGATTTTTTTGGACGCTGTTTAGTGCCTTTGGAGTAGTCTGCAGTTTCTTGACTGCTTCCCAAGAGCTGCAAAAGAGGCACCCTGGGTGGTAGGTAGGGGAGAGTAGGAGCTGTCAGACGGAGGGGCTAGAGACCTCCATTTGGGGATAAAAACAGTCTGCTGTGTTAAAAGCAGACACTCTGAATAAGTGAGTTTGTAGACATTCATATCCCAGTTCCATTCTTTCTTTTGGAGATTTCCTTTTGAAAGTTTTTGAAATGGAAAGCTTAACATCATCTCATGTATTTTGGGCTTATAGTCAGTTTGAATAGAACCAAGTCAGTCTTATTTTAAAATTATATTACTCAGCATTAGCATGGATAATAATGCTTATTTTGCTTAAATGTAAAAATTAGGCAGTTTTACTAAGTGCGCTCTGTCCTGTATTCGTATTTTTTTATACAGCTATGCAATCATATTGCTTCTGGGAAAAAATGTCAATATGTTGGAAACTGCTCTTTTGCTCATAGTCCTGAGGAACGAGAAGTGTGGACATACATGAAGGAGAACGGGAGTAAGTTGATGTTTTAACTGTGGCCTTGACACCCATGCAGTCAGTCTAGCTTGCTTGAAAGTTTCTTCCTCTCTGAAAAAATGCCAACTTGCCGTGAGCACGGAAAGCAGTTTGCATCTGAAGCAATTGTCCCGTTTTATCAGCGGAGCAGAGTCTGACGTCTGATCTGTGCCTAGGGCAGGTTTGGATACAGATACATAGGTTTGCATCCTTTGATGTGGTAGATGTGTTCCTTAGTAAAGAATGGTCTGGGGAAGCTCAGTCCTTCCGTGACTACTTAGATCAGGTCATCTGCTCCTATTTGTGAGCAGTCACCCCTGAATTAATCAGATTAGAATCGAAGGTTTCTTCAAGGAGGCCTTACTGGTAGAACAGGCCCAGATTCAAAGGCCCAAAGAGAGAAAGTTTATGTTGGTCAAAGTTCTAGTTACTTTACTGTGGGAGTCTTTGAAAGGCGCCTCAGACAACTTCTCACTTGACCAGAAAGTTTTTTATTACAAGGATCAATGTTCTTTAGTCTTAACTGAGGGAAAGTCATGAACAGCTTAATATCTGTAGTCTCTGGATTGCAGGAACCAGTCAGATTTAAGCATGTCACCTGCTATGTTTCAGCCATGTCACAGTTCAGTGACTTATGTAAGTGGGACTCCTCCTCACTGTCTTGTTTGGAGTAGGGACATAACAGTAACTGGGGATAAATTTGTCCACACGCACCCCGCTCCCCTGGGGACATTGACATCATGAAAACGTTTTTATTGTCATGACTTTTGGGAATATGCTCCTGGCAACTAGTGAGTGGCGTGCAGGGATATTGTTAAACATCCTACAGTGCACACAGGACAGCCCCCAACAGCAAAGAATTACCCACCCAGAAGGCCAGCAGTGCTGAGGGCAAGAAGCCTGGTGGTGCGGAGTGCACCTGCTCTGACATAGGAAGCAGCGTGCAGCCACTGCCCAGGACCTGCTCACGGCTGTGCTGCTGTAGGTCGGTGCGTCGGGACTGTGGCTTGATTGATGGACTCCCATTAGGGTCAGGATCTCAGTCCCAACAGTAGTATGTTCTCCTCTTTCTCAGTAAGCAGTGAGGAGCATGTCAGCTCCAGGCTCCCCCACTCCGTGTAAGTAGCCTGTGTGGTGATGGCAGTGACAAGTGTTTAATGTGGGCACCATGACGCTGTGCAGAGCCTTTTCTTTTAGTTTTACCTCCCCACCCCCAGAGTGTGTTGTAAATGCAGGGAGGGGTTAGTTAATCTTAAAACTAATGTTTGTGGTCTAACAGTCCTGAATTTGATTCTTGCCTATGGTTCACCTCCTGCTTGGACATGGACTGTCTCTCCCTGTCTAATATAATCAGTCTTCATTCAACCTCTGGCTTTTCTTTTGGAAATGTATGCCGACTGATGCAAAAAGTATGCATGACCTTGTGTTTATTTAAATGGTGTATTTCAATCTTTTCTGCTGAAAGTGATTCATTTTGCTTTAGTACAAGATATGGAGCAGTTTTATGAGCTCTGGCTAAAGAGTCAAAAAAATGAAAAAAGTGACGATGTGGCCAGTCAGTCCAGCAAGGATAACGGGAAGCAAATTCACATGCCGACAGATTATGCCGAAGTCACCGTGAGTACCGCGGGTTGTGAAGGAACCTTGCTTTGTTTCCCCCCACTTTCTCCAAAACCTGGCTCTGTCACACACTCCCCATCCTTTTCGTGTATCTTCTTCTCCCTCCAGTGGCCTTGCTGCTGTCTTAGCTTAAGTCTTTTTGTTCTAAAATTCTTTTCTCCACCCTTTTTCTGACTGTGGAGCTAGAGAATTTCGAGTCTAAGTCCTGGTTCCATCCTCACTAGTCTGGGCAGACTGTCCGTCCGCAAGCGGGGTTGTCGTGATGGAGTGAAGCACGAGCCTGCGCGCTCATCCCAGAGCTAGGCCACGCAAGGTGCTCCGGGAATGCAGCCCCCCTCCCTCCGGGCCTCTCATTCCCTCCTTCCCCGCCTGCGGTCTGGCCTCTGCCTCCAGGGTTCTCTTTTACTGCTATGGTTTCTTTTAACATTTTCAGAAAACTAAGAATAATGTAATGAATATTTTGAGCCCACAATCCCAAGTGAAGTGATGTTAACAGTTTCTTGTATTTGCTTCTGTAAAGTAAATAAATGTTACAGATAAAGTTGGAACCCCATTTGGCCCCCTTCTCAGAGGGCCCAGATCAGGTGTGTATTTTTCCAGGCCATGTGTACATAGCTTTGGCATATTTATTCCTAACCTGTAGTTCTGCCTGGCTTGTTTTTTAAATGGACATAGACATATGTGTTATTTTGTTACTTGTTTCTTGTTCTGTTTTATTTTTTGGCCCTTCTCCATATTGATCCAGTGTTACCCAGGCCGTGTCCATGGCCTGGCCTGGCCCCGTCCATGGCCTGGCCTGGCCCTGTCCATGGCCTGGCCTGGCCCCATGCCCCTGCTTGTGTCACACCCTGCGAGTCTGCCCTCTCTGCCAAGGCTCAGCTCTGGTTCCTTTGCCACCTTTAAGTCCTCCTTGGGTTCCCAGAGCAGGGCCACCCGTGCTTGCTGGGTCATGAGATCTACCTGGGGTATTGAGTAAGACAGATTCTCATCTGTATCCCAGGCATGCTGAGTCAGAATCTCATGGGAAGTCTCCAGAGCCTACTCTTGCCCATTGTTGCAGTGGTCCTTACACAGTGCATTTGGGAAGTGTTCAGACACTTAAAGCTTGCATCTTTGGTAACCCTTACCTCCCATCATAGCAGAGAGCCTTCTCTGTAGGTCTGTGTCCCGGGGGCAGTGTCTTCCCTGCACGGCACAGATCCTGGCCCCTGGTAGGGGCTCCGTTCGTGTGCACTGAATGGAGCTGCTGCTCGTCCCTCTGCAGTCCGTGAGCCCTGGGCTTGCACATTCTCTCTGCTTTTCCTTGTGGTTTTACTCCTTCTTGGAATCCTTCTTTGAACCTGGCCCTTGCCCTCCTGACAGACATCCTGGTTTGTATACTAGCTCCTATCGCCTCCTTGCTGGAGGCTTCCCAGACACCTGGCTGGATCCATCACCCCCGCACTCTGCTTCCTATGCTGTGGCACGCTTCCCAGTGTTGGCATCCTTTTCTTGGTCCTGTTTCTTATTTTGAGTTTTATGTTCTTGCCTGGCTCTCCCATTACATGGGCTCCTCAGGAACAGAGTCTGGGTCTTATGTTGGGTGGTTTCTAGTGTTCCTGGTGTCCTGACCGTGTTGGAGGTACACACAGCCGACACCTGCTGATGGGACGCACGTCTTGTGCTGTTTAGGTGGACTTCCACTGCTGGATGTGTGGGAAGAACTGTAACAGTGAGAAGCAGTGGCAAGACCACATCTCCTCAGAGAAGCACAAAGAGAAGGTTTTCCATACCGAAGACGACCAGTACTGCTGGCAGCACCGCTTTCCAACAGGATATTTCAGTATTTGTGATCGGTGCGTAGGTTTCTTAAATTTCCCGCCTGAAAACTGCTGCTGGTCTCGCAGGACTTGGATGGTCATTAGGGAGTATCCGGGTGATAAGTCTCCCAGTATTGGAGGCTTAGATTTGAGCTCTAGTTGCTGTTTGAACATTTCTCCACTCTTCTGTGCTTACATGAAAAGATGTACTAGTCTGCTGATACTAGTTTGAAATGTCTTAAGATAACCGAGTGGAGAAGTATGTTTATTTGACTTTGCCTGGACAGTTTTGTTGGAGTTCCCAGCCGTGATTGTCTAGCCTTCACCACAGCCTTTCTTGTCCCAAATGCTCATCGGTTTTTAAACTGCCTTTGACTATTTCAAGTGTAAATCTGAAACTTAGGCAAAGGAGAGTGTATCACGGCTGCGTTTACTCAGAAAATTGTGCAATAGCAGATGAGGTAATTTTGAGTTGCTCCTCATTTTGTCAAAAGGCTGTTGGTGTTTAATTTCCAAGTTTAGATCCACAGCAATTCTTAAAACTATTGAAGGCAGCTTTCACTTAATGTCACTTCTGATTTCTCGACACTGCATAAGGAAGGGTTACAGTCCCCTTCCCCTCCGCCCGCCTCCCCGTTAAGCAGTAGTTTTTTGTTGTTTTTTTTTAAATGAGTTCTTTTTTTTTTTAATCAGTTTACAAAATCAGGAAAAGATCATTTTTATCAATTTATCTAAAGACATATTTGTCTTAAGAAAATGTTTGAATTGTAACAATAAAACAGTATGTTTCACTAATACATTTAAATAGCTTCAAGTACTAATTTCTCTGTTGTGGATGTCAAGGCCGTAAAGTATCCAGCTTTATGCAAATCATAAAGCTAGTGAAGTGTACGTTTTAAAGACTTTCATAAACAACTTGTGGACGCTTATAAAGCTGACTTGTCCCAACAGGTATATGAATGGTACCTGCACAGAAGGAAGCAGCTGTAAATTTGCACATGGAAATGCTGAACTTCATGAATGGGAAGAAAGAAGAGATGCCCTAAAGATGAAGCTCAACAAAGCAAGAAAAGATCACTTAATTGCCCCCAATGATAATGACTTTGGAAAATATAGTTTTTTGTTTAAAGATTTAAACTAATATGCTGGCTTTTATGTATGTTACCTAATCAGAGCATTGACCAGAAAAATTGAAAGAGCTCTAAGGAACGTAGCAGAGGAGCTGCAGATTTTCTGCCTGTATTGGCGCCTACCCTCCCTCCTGAGCAGCAACCCACAGTAGGTAGGAAAACGGGCTGTTTAACAGATCTGGCCATGCTCTCACGGCACCATTGGCATCAAATGGCGAAGTGACTGCTGTCCGGTTGCCATCTGTTGAACAGACTTTGGGATGAAGTGTGTTGGGGAAGAGGATAAGCTTATGTCTAGGACAACTCCTTGAGATGGTCCTTCAGATAAAACTACGAGGGTGAGAGATAAATCACTTGTACTAGGATCAGAATCCATGATGAATGAAATTCTTTACACATTTTAAGCAGAATGAATTTGTTTAATATAATAAAGTTTGCTACTTATCTGTATGTAGGTTGCTAAAAAGGATTTTCTTAACTCAGATTTTAAGCCAAATAACCATTTAACACTAGTATACGTTAAATGGGGTATTTTTTTGTATTTGAATGTTTCACTATAATAAGGGAACTGAGGATAATGTGCATTAAGAATATTTTGAAAAATAATCAGTTGACTCAAATTTTATTTCTTGGTCTTTTGCTGTTTTAATGATGATTTTGAAAGATTAAACTTGTACTGTTGGTATTGTGTAGTGTATGGACCAATATTGCCTGTAATAAAGATTTTATATGTAGATGTCTTTCACTTTTTGGTGCCATCCTTCCCCATAAAGAGTTGTTGGAACTGGGTTCTAAAGTCACAAGGTTTGATTTTTTTAAGTAACACTTTTATATAAGCAATTAGTAACAATGCAAAATTAAGGAGCAAGGAAGCAATTTTCACTTCTGTCTCACTCCCAAGATTTCAGTTGGTAAGTCTTTCTTTTCCCCCTCACCTGAGGGAAGATACATATATCGATACATATTTGATTTTAGAAAGGTGTCAAAAGACAAATACCATATGATCTCACCTGTAAGTGGAACCTAATGAACAAAACAAACAAATGAGCAAAATAGAACCAGAGGCACAGAAGCAAGGAGCAGACTGACAGGGACAAGAGGGGAGGGGAGGGGGATAAAGGAGGAAAGAAGGGGAAGGGCCTAGTTAAAGAATGAGTATAAATGACCCCTGGACATGGACAACAGGGTGGGGATTGGGAGCAGGGAGGGGTGGGTAAGTAGGGCAGGGAAGAGCAACGGGGGAGAATTGGGACAACTGTAATAGAACAACAATAAAAATAAATTTTTAAAAAGAGGAAGGGAGAGCTAGAGAGAGGGAATCATTGATGAGAGAGAGAAACTGATTGGCTGCCTCCCCAATGCACCCCTATGGGCCCAAACCAGCCACCTAGGTATGTGCCCTGACTGGGAGCAAACCAGCAAACTTTCAGAGTGCACAAGGACACTGGAGCCACCTGAGCCACACTAGCCTGGGCAAGAGTCTTCTGTTGACTGATACAACAACTCTTCTGGGTGATCACGTGTGTTTTGTTTAGATGAATGATGAGCAAGGAGACACGGTCAGCTGAGATGTGGGCTGTAGGATCCCTCAGAGACAAGTGTCAAGCACACTTCCCTCAACAGATACATTTTTTGTGGAAAGACCACTGAAGGTAGGGGCTGACAGAGACAAAGAGAGGGTAAGCTGTCCTCTCTCAGACTGACCTGCTTCAGAGACTAGAGCCCAGCGAGCTAGGGAGAAGAGTCAGGGCTTGGGGGCAGCTACTCGAGGACTTTGCCAGTGCAGAGTCCTTGTTGGGAGTGGGGTTTAGGGAAAATGACTGACAGACTTTGAAGACAGATCTGCCAGGCTGTGATGTATCAATCCTTCAAACCTTAAGGCAAAGTCATTTTTTCATGATGACCTTGAATAACTTAGGGTTTGGGGGAAACAGAAAAGGGTCTTTGTTCTGCTGTGAGTCTAGTCAGGGCCAAGAGCAGAGCAGAGCTGCAAGTTGTGAGATAGAAAAGTAGAATATTTAGAATCAGGAACTGTAGAGAGAGAAGCAAGTCCCCGTGACTCCTTGAAGATGGTAGGAAAGATTCTGGTTTGCCCTCGTGTGGGAAGTGCAAATACCAGCTGTATTTGCCAAATAATCTGCTAAGAGTGACATTTTCCATAGAGTAGGCTGGCAATGTTACCGTTCTGCTAGGTCTTCCTAGTCTGATGGTCTTCATTACATTTTTTTCTTCTCTGTATTTTCCCCCAGTCTCCTTTTGTCCTCTTTTTCCAGGGAGAATAGTAAATGTTAAAAAGTTGTCCCTGGTGCTGTTTAAGTTTACAGTTTAAAAGTTGATTGCCTTAACCTTAGGAATCTAGGCCTGAAACTTAGTTGGAGAGCGTGGGAGTGGACAAGATGAGAATTTGGTGTTTCTCACACTCCCCTGCATTTTCTGTACCTTGGTTTCCAACCTTTCTGCAACCGATTCTCTGTGACCTCAACCATCCTTTCGGTAAATCCCATTCCACCTAAATGAACCAAGTTGCCTTCCTCTGGTTTGCAGCCAAGAACCCCCTCTGCCAAAATCTTGGTCTCAGCATTAGAAAGTCAATGTGAATAATGCCAGGTGAAGTCACAGCCAGCCTACAATTGAATGGGCAACACTGGAGGAAGAGATAGTGATGTGATTGGGGGCGGGGGGTGGGGGGGGGAGGAGGCGGGGGCTATGACAGAGCAAAAGCCCAATAACAGGGGAGACAGTAATCATTGGCATGTCTACTTGAACATGTTTACTACCACAGGATGAATTTTTTTCAACATTTAGGTAATTGAGATACAGTTCACATAACAAAAACTTTATCATTTTAAAGTACAATCCAGTGGGTTTTAGTATATTCCAAATGTTGTGCTACAATTACCACAATTTTGGAATATTTTTATTCCTTAAACACACACACACACACACACACACACACACACACACACACACACACACACCAATCTACCCACTTGCCCTGCTTTTCAAACCATAGGCAACCACTGATCTGCTTTATGTCTCTGTAGATCTGCCTGTTCTGGACATTTCATATAAGTGAAACCATACACTAAGTGGCCTTTTGTGACTAGCTTTCACTGAGCATAATATTTTCAAGGTTCATCCACATTGTAGCATGTATGAGTACTTCATTCCTCTTAATTGCCGAATAATACTTCATTTTACCGATATAACACATTTTGTTTATCCATTCCTCTGTTGATAGACATTTGGGTTGTTTCCATGTTTTTGGCTCTTGGGAATATGAATATTCGTGCAAATTTTGTTGGCTGCAATAAGCCACCCCAGAGAGGCACGTGAGAGGTTGCAAGCAGGTCCTTGCTCTCAGGGACTCCCTCTGCCCAGTCTTCCCAAGCAGGCTGGTGCTGGAGGTGCTTACCTTTCTCCACCCTCACCCTTCCCTGGGCTCTGTACTTTGACAATTGTTTGCATAGTCCTTGATATTTGTTTCCATTTAGTTCCAGGGACCTGCATCAGTTGGGAAACTGAAGGAGAATACATTTCCCTGGCAGTACAGGTTTCAAACACTCTTCAGTTGGCTTCTTGTATTTGTGTCAAGGGATAAATGCCAATTTCTGGAAAGCTGATTCTGGGGTCTTGATACAAAGTCTCCAAAAAACAATGGTGAATACCATTGTCCAGAATACCCAGGCTTGGGGAGTGGGCTTCCCTCTGCATTACCTGCCAACCTGTACTTTGTTAGACACATTACATATGTTAAGTAAATGCTTGGAAGCTTAAAAAATATTATTTCTCTGTGGTTCTAAGAGAGGATTAATATATGGGTTATATGTATAAATAGTGTTTGAAACCAGTACTAACTGCCAGGGGAATGTGTTCTTCAGTTTCCCAATTGATGTAGGTCCCTGGAACTACAGGACTAAGTGGAAACAAATGTCAAGGACTTTATGCAAACAGTCGTCAAAAGTTTTTAAATATATATA
Organism: Macrotus californicus; assembly: GCA_007922815.1. Taxonomy (NCBI): domain Eukaryota; kingdom Metazoa; phylum Chordata; class Mammalia; order Chiroptera; family Phyllostomidae; genus Macrotus; species Macrotus californicus. The sequence goes on along the minus strand of VMDR010004288.1, from coordinate 11,380 downwards.
TATATATATATATAAATTCATCTCCTTGTCCCCTACTCTAACTCCACTAACTTGTTCCGGATATAAAAAGTGGCCATAAAAGCTCATATTCTGGTTCATGTGGACAAAGTTAGGATTGACCTAGCCTTGAAGAGCAGTATAATCTGACCCTCACAGTCTGCTGTGTCCTGAAATGAATTTATCATTGTTTCAGAACATTCTGCTGCCAGAGCAGCAGCCAGATGTCTAGAAGAGGAAAGGAACCATCCTTTTATTAACCCAGGGTGGTTTCCTGGCCTGCAAGACGCCACCCTACATTGCCACAAGGTGTTGTGAGTCTTTATAACCCACAGGCTGCAAATGTACTTTGAACCTTATCAAGGCCTGTGCAAAGGACAGGTGTTTTATAGAAGTGTAGTGTGGATTGTAACAGTAACCTACTGGGAACAGGAACTGGTGACTTTTGACTGTATTTGTTTTCATTAGTAATAAACCATGTAACTCAAATCTACATAAAGAAATCAAAAGAACTAAAAAATGGTAAATAAGGTTAGTATAAATAAAAAACTACAAATATATATTTTCTTAGCTATTTTAAACAAGATTACATAAAACAATATAACACTGTATTATTAGATCTGTATTAATATACAGATTTAAACAGTGAGTAGCACAAAAAAGAGGGGGAACGGAGGTATATTGGAGCAGTTTCTATATCTTACTGGAATTGAGTATATTGTAATCCCTAGAGCAACCTCCATCCATTTACTAAAAAAAAAAAAGAGAGAGAGATTAGATATAGAAAATAAATAGCCAAATGACAGGGGTAGATTGACAGGCACTTTCCATGAGATACCTCATTTAATGCTCAAAACAACTTTGTGAGAGAGTAACTATTAGCCCATTTTGGGGGAAACGATCGGTCCCGCCGCGCACTTTTGGGTTCTCGGACAGCTCCGGCCTCTGTACGTGTTTCCCACCGTTCAGTGGGGATCGTAAACGGCACCTACGTCCTCCAGGGACTGCAGTGGCACTAGTGAGCACGTGCTCTGTCATCACCACCACGCTTAAAAGCCAGTGGGGGCTGGGCGGATCTCAAAGTAGTTGTGGCCAGACCCTCCGCGCAGCGTACGGTCCGTAGTCGGCGAGGCCCGTGGGCTAAAGACCGGACTCCAGAAGCCTAGGGCCGGGAGGGGGAGGAGTCCGCGTGGCCTCCAAGGGCTAGAGGGCGTGGCCTCCGGGGGCGGGGCTTCTACGCAGAGTCAGCATCCGCGCAGACTCCGTGGCTGCCGGGCGGAGCCGCCTGCGCGGGGGCGGGAGCCGCGGTGGCGGCTGGGCTGACGTGGAGGTTCACGGTTAGCGGGCGCTGCGAGTTGCGGGATTGGGGAGCGACGGGCCGGGCCGGGCCCTAGGGCCCTCGGCGGCGGCAGTATAAAGCTGGCGACGGGGAGCATGTAATGTCGGAATGCGGAGGCCGCGCCGGCGGCGGCGGCAGCAGCAGCAGCAGCAGCGACGACGCCGAGGAGGAGCGTGGAGGTGGCGGCGGCCCCGCGGGTCCGGGCTCCCTCGGCGCGGCCCCGGCTGGACCGTCCTCGGCCGACCGGCTCCGTCGCGGACTGCGCGGCGCTTCCCTCATGGCGCGCCGGAGACCCGAGCTGCTCTGTGGGGCCGTGGCGCTGGGCTGCGCGCTGCTCCTAGCTCTCAAGTTTACCTGCAGGTGAGGCGGCCCTCCGCCCAGCCGGCGGCGCGTGGCTGGGTCGGGGGTTGTAGCGGCCTCCGCGGGGTGAAGTCGGACCTCACTTTGCTGGGAGCGAGGGACTGGACTCCCCCAAGTCTAGGGCTTTGCCGGCCACTTTCCCCTCTGCCTGGCCGGCTAGCTAGCCAGGTGGCGAGGTGTTCAGACACTGCTCGGCGCCCCTTCAACCTGTTGAGTGCCGACGTGTAGTGGGCCAGGTTCTGAGCTGCTCAGTTGGGGTTTCTGGGGTGTGCACCTGTCACTTCTGCCCAAGCCGTAGGACCCTCACTTACCACCCATTTCGTTTCCCTTATGCTTCGAATGTAAGTAAGTCACAACCATTGGAGTGCCAGACCCCTTTGAGAATTCCTGCAGTCATCGACCTAACGATTATTTATCCGCACCTGCCGTTTCTACTCTCCGTTTCAGGGGAGAGGCAGTAAACGAATGAACTTCATTTTAAAAGGCTTCTGTAGGTGCTGTACTGGGAATGGCAGAGGTGAGGGTGCGGCAGGAAGGCGTTCCCGAGCCGCGCAGGAAGCTTACACAAGGAGGGGGAGGGGCCGGCGTTGGGGCCGGATCGGGGCGGGGCGTCCACGGCGGAGCGAGCGAGAAGTGCGAAGGTTCAGAAGCCGGACCAGCCTGGGCTTTTCCTGGAACTAGGGAAGGCCCGAGTAGACCGACGCATAACGAGCAGGGGAAATGAAAGTTAATGTGTCTCCTTGAGAAAGGAGACAGATAGAAAATCTACTTGGAATGGCAGGAGTGTGGTTGGCCCACCAAAGCCGCAGTGTGTCTCCGGGTGCTCCAGTTTATGTCGGTGTTGCCACTTGACGGGCATGTTGGCCAAGAGGAAGATTTCGGTTGCAACATTGTTATTGAACATGTTCAGTGTAATTCATGGCCCTTCTTGTCAAAGAGGTCTGAAAGGATTGGGGATTTCAGGGAAAAGAAAACAAATTATAATGACTGTCATTGAGCATTTGCCGTGGGCCGTGAGCGGTGCTACCAGCGTTGTTTTTTCAGCCTTGGCATAGCTGATATTTTGGGCCAGATAATTCTTTGTTGTGGGGCGCTGTCCTGTTCATCATAGGATGTTTATTATCCTTGGCCTGTACATATGTGACAACCTAAAATGTCTCCAGCATAGCCAAATATCCCCTGGGGAACCAAATTGCCTGTTTGCCAACTACAGCTTACAAGAACACGCTTATTCATTTAATGCAGAATCTGAGACCCTAGTGTGTGGATCATTTACATTTCAATTCCCAGTAAAGTCTGGATATGCTCTTATCCTTCCAACTTATAGATAAAGGACTTGAGCTTTGGTCGTGTTCCATAACTTGACCCAAATCGCACTCGCCTATTAAGTGGCTCAGCTAGAGTTTGAATCCTTTATTGTCAGGTACTAGGCTCTTAACCTTGCTCTTTATCATGTTCCTTCATCAAGGAAAAAGTACAAAATATTTTGCAAGATAAAATAATTGCAAGGTGGCATTTGGGTCCAAATTAGCAAAAGAGGTGTTCAACCTGTAACGATGGGGGGAGCTTACTGACATTAGCTTGTCTGTGGGTAGAAATAATGACTTACTAGACACGCAAGTCCTTTCAAGTTTCAGGAAGAAGGAAGAGTGTGTGTAAATCCAGTTTCTAGAGCACGCAGAACGAGATCCCTGCCTGCTTCAGCCAGGAGAGAACCGCAGCTTACCTGTCCAGCCTCTTTCTGTGCCACTGGCAAATTGAACAGTTTTTTAATAGACTGAGATTGATTTTTTTTTAATCCTATTTGACTGAATGGTGTCATGATACTATTTTATCGCTGTACAACTGGCTCAAACATTTCTGGCCCCCTTTTCCTATTTTACTTTTAACATCTTTGTCTTAATGAGGACAAAGGCTTAATGAAGAGTAGAATTTTTTAATTTAATTTTTAATAGCTCAAGTCCTGAAATAAGGGAGAACCCTCTTCAGTGTCTGTTGTTTGGCTGAGTTCAAACCAGACAACGTGAGAAAGGTTGATTTGGGGTTGAAACAACTAATGCACATTTCTGGACATTTAATCCTTGTCCTGCTTGCCTTTCTGTGCATTGGATCTCCATGACTTCATCCATCTCACGTTCCTTTTACCCTGATTCGGAGGAAAAAATTGTGCGTGTGTATCTGTTTGTGTTAATATATGCAACCAACTGTTGAATTCTTTTGCGCCTGAGACTTAGACTTGAAAGCTGCCGGAGGCCGTGGCCGGGTAATCAGGTGGTTAGAGTGTCATTGGGATGTCAAGGTTGCAGTTTCAATCCCTGGTCAGGGCACACAGAAGAATCAACCAATGAATGCAAATAGGTGGGACAACAAATCGATACTTTGTGCTCTCTCTCAAAAGAAAAAGAAAGCTGCAGGAAATCTTCTATCTAGGTGTAGTTTCTCAATGATGTTTAGCAAATTTAAGAGTTAAATGGAAATTTGTGAATGTTTCAGGTGGAGCAGAGGCACAAGTCTCTCTTCCCTGATAATATTTGATTTTGGATGGGCCACGTATGTTATCTGGTGTGTTGACTTTAGAGACTGCTGTGAACATGCAAAACGGCAATACTAAGTTGATAATTACCATGTGTTTGGCTGTCACACACATACATTTTTTCTCAGATTATGTTATTAACATTTAACGTGCAATTGGAATAGTAGACAAATAATACCTCCAAAAAGCAGAATTTTGGAGTTCTTGAAAATGTGTCACTCTCGCACCACAGAGCCTTTGGCACCCCTTTGCGTGACTGTCTTAATGTCTCAGCTAAAAAATAACCATTCCGACCAACTCCCCATTAGGGGAGCTTCCGGGTTTTTTGTTATGTCATCTCGTTAAGTTTTCCACATAGCACTGATCGTTTTGTGTCTCTGTTGTTTGTGGTTTACATGTTTGGTTGTTTGCCCGTCTGCTTCCCTGAGAAAATAAGCCCCTTGATAGCAAAACATGCTCACTGCTGTCATCTTTGGTACCTGGTACAGTGCCTGCAGCACACTTAGGTTTGCTCAATGACCGTTTTTTTGGATTATTTTGTAAGTGACTGAGTTTTTCAGGTTGTGAAGATATTTTATACAGACAAAGATCCCTGATAGTAGGGTTATAGTGTTAGTTTGAGTGAATAGATAGATTTGCTTCAACTTTTAACACCTTTATGATGTTAATAATTTTTGGTTAAAATAGTTAAGTGACATTTAAAATTGTTGTCTTGATTCTGGAAGCGAACACCTTCTAGATGCAGAAGAGGATGTGGGACTCTTTCCCTCATACTAAATGACCCAAGGCTCTTAGAGTAGCTTAATTCTAGGCCTTGGGTGTTTATATATGTTTTCTTTTTTGGTTCTAAGTATCTGGCTCTGTGCTGCATATCTGAGAGTTGTCAGCACCTTCCTTCCTGTTCCCCCTTTCTACTACAGTCTTCTCTCGGTATCTGCAGGGGATTGGTCCCAGGACCCCTTTCAGATGCCCAAATCATTGGATGCTCCAGTCCCTTATATAAAATGGTATAGTTTTTGCATATAACCTACCCACATCCTCTCATATACTTTGTCATCTCTATTTTACTTGTGATACCTAATACAACGTAAATACATTGTAAAGTTGTTGTACTGTATTGTTTAGGAAATAAAGACAGGAGAAGTCGTCTGTACATGTTCAGCACAGGTGCAACCATGGTAGACCTAACTGAAGTACACATCAGCAACAACGTAACTTTTTAAAAAAACCCTCATGAGAGGATATGTTTGCTGACTTTAGAGAAGGAGAGGGGGAGAAAGCACAAGGGAGAAACACTGATGTGAGAGAGAAACATCGATCAGTCACCTCCTGCATGTGTTCCAACCTGGGATTGAACCTGAAACCCAGGTATGTTCCCTGACTGGGAATCGAACACGCAATCTTCTGGTGCATGTTGTGATGCTCCAACCAACTGAGCCATGCGACCAGTGTAACATTTTTTAAAGAATATTTTCGATCCACGGTTGGTTGAATTCATGGATATGGAACCATAGATAGAGATTACTGCCTGTAGTTAGCTATTTTCTGAGAAACCTGATTATCAAGTTCATTTGAACACATGTTAAGTTAGAATTCAATTAGGTGCCCCTTACAATTATCCCTAGTATAGTAAATGGGCCTTCTGACACTTTGATTCTGCTAGACTGTTTTTAGTATATGTCTGTATGGATTTATACTTAATTTCCTTTTACATATGTTTGGGCGAGGTAAGTAGGGTAGGTTCATTCATTTCACAAGTTATTGAACTTTAGCATTAACAGGAGCTGCCAAACAGTGAGGATCTAATAGTGCAAAAGGTAGGGACTTTGCGCTTCTGGAGTTAATGATCTGGTAGAGTAGATAAATAATAAAAAGATAAAATAAGTAACAAATTGCGGTGAGAGCTACGAAGGCAACCAACAGGGAGCTAGCCGAGAGAAAATTTCCCCAGTACCCCTTCTGCAGTTATTCTCTACCCCACTCCCTACTGATGTGATTTATTTCATTATAGATTAGCTTTGCCTGTTTTGGGATTTCATAAATGCATTCATATTATACAGGGTGGTATATTATACAATATTATACATATTATCATATTATAATATACCATATTAAAAGTAGGTTTACAATTGTTCATAGGGAAATAATACAATAATTAATAAATAATACTATAAGAATAAACTGTGTTTTGTGTACTCAGAACTGTAACCCTACTTTTGCTCTACCCTATACATATGTTTTAGTGCCTGACTTCTTTCATTCTGTACCATTATTTTGCGACTCATCCAGTTGTAGTATGTGTCAGTTCTTTTTTTATTGCCAAGTAACATTTGATTGTAAGAATATACCCCAGTTTATTTATCCTTTCACCTAAGGAGTTACTCCAGCTTCTTATGCTTACTATTTGGATGGTTGATCTTTTCCTATCCTTAATGCTTTCATTCTGTTTGTGTCTTTAAAATATGATTGGGTCTTGCTTCATTATCTGATCTGGCAATTTTTTCCTCATAATTGGATGGTACGGTCTTTTTATATTTATGTAATTGTTGATATGGTTGGGTTTAAGTCTAACTCCTGGTTATTTGTTTTTCATTTGCACCTTCTGTTTTTAGGGTGCCATTTTTATTCTACTAGTTTCTTAGCTAAACTGCTATAATGGTTTTATGCCTTTTTAGTGGAGTTATGTGGATAACTCAAGGGGTTTTAGGACCCTTTAACTTGGTGGGAAGCAACCTCAGCAAAGATCTTTTTGTCTTTTTTTAAAACTGTTTTTAGAGAGAGATGAAGGGGTGGAGAGAGAGAGAGAAATTTTGATTTGTTGTTCCTCTTATTTATGCATTCATTGGTTGATTCTTGTATGTGCCCTGACTGGGTGTCAAACTTGCAACCTTGGCATATCCAGACCAAGTGAGCTACCCAGCCAGGGAGACCTTTTTTATTTTAATGGGAAAGTTGTGGCAGCTCTGTGACGTCTGACCACTTGTTCATTCTTTTTTTTTCTCCTTCTGAGCTCTCTCTTATTAAGTACTCAAGAAGCTTGTGCTCTAGTTAAATGGTTTATTACTCATCTGTATTAACCTTTGAATTATGATACGTATCTGGAGAAATCTGTATTACTATTTAATTATTACTTTTGCCTGAATGCCCTGGATAAGTACAGGCCAACTCCAGCTAATATGCTTCATGTTCTCTCAAGGTTGAGTTGAGATGTAACCATTTCCTATAGAAATCTTATTAGAAGAAGCCACACGTGCTCCCTCCCCTTAATTCTGAGCAAGCTTACTGGTGGCTCTAGAGCCCCGGAAATCTGTGGCTCCTGTGGAGAACAAGACTGCAGAGAGATGGGGGTGAATCGTGGGTGTGGAGGCAAGAATATGGATTATTCAGAGACATTCTTCTCTGTTCTCCACAGCTTTCCCACGCTACACCTGGGGAGACAATATTATAGAATAATTTCTAGCATATTTTTTATGTCTTTCATTCTCTCAGCCACATGTTGCCTTAACACAGAATATTGCTTTTTTACTCCAGGACAGTGTTTTGGGGACTCCATTTTCTTATTCAAAAGAAGACCCCAGCTTCATTCTTCCACATGAAGCTGTTGTTAGAAGAAAATAAACTCAGTGATCTTATTTGTGTTTGCTCTTTTTTTAGTCGAGCAAAAGATGTGATAATACCAGCAAAGCCACCTGTCAGCTTTTTCTCCTCGAGGTCTCCGGTTCTTGACCTCTTCCAGGGTCAGCTGGACTACGCAGAACATGTTCGCCGGGATTCAGAGGTGGTGCTGCTGTTCTTCTATGCCCCGTGGTGTGGACAGTCCATCGCTGCCAGGGCAGAAATTGAGCAAGCAGCGAGTCAGCTTTCAGACCAGGTAATGCTGACATTCAGCCTAGGAATCAAATGACTGTCAGTCCTGTTGCAGAGCAGGTTGTCCACGTGGAGACATCGTGCCCAGATGACTGATTTTGCCAAGTTGAAGGCCACGAGCGCCTTGTAAATTCTAAAGCCTTCTATAAAGAAGCAAAGGTTTTCTGAGTGTGATGATGCTGGTTGGTTAGCGGCAGGGGCAGATTCAGCATCTCATGGTGTAGGCCAGCGCTCATTCCGGGGTGCCATGCTGTTGCGTTTTTGTGCTGAAGTAGGTGGGGGACTGAAAGTCCTAGTTGAATATCTATTTGGTATTTGCTAGTTAGGTATTTTATTCGGGAGAAATTTATGCATCATGACTACAGTATAGCCGGCTGACCTTTTAATCCCCATATTTGGATTAGAACTGTATTTAACAAATACTTAATGAATGAGTGCATCCTTTGTGCTAGGGAAGAGGGATACATAGGCAAATGGAAAAATCTGTATGGCAGTGGTTTTCAACCCAGTGGATCCAATTGCTCTTTATAAAACAAGTCTTTTATATTTATTCCTTTTTATGCCCTGAAAAGGAATTACTAGATGAGAAAACCTTCCTACACATATAATCCCAAAGTACTTAATCTAATGCACTAATTATAACTTAAAGGTGGTGGGGGGAGCAAAGTAATATATAATCAAATCGTATGTTCGAGTTTGTAAATGCTTGGGTAAAATAAGTCCTTGTACCTTTATGTAGAGCTACTGTGGATGGGATGGTTATAAATATAGATTGATTAAGAGTATAACATGTTGGACTCAGATAATATGGGGGCATTGCTCTTGGTGATTTGATTTTTCTAAAGAATAAACAGCTCTTGGTAAAGTTCTGAGGCAAACAAAGTACTTTCTTCTTTCAACTGACATAGAAGTTGCCTTCCTGAGAAATGCAGTGAACAGCAAAACCGTGCTTTGGATTCACATGTAAAATGGAGTTAGATTCTAGGCTCCAACAAACAGGTTTTCCCCAACATGAGTGTTGGGCAGGGCCCAGCTACTCTGGGATGACTCTTCCCTGTGTAGAGCAGTTTTGAGCATTGCAGGGTATCTACCATAGCCCGTGCCCACCACTCACCACAAGCCCTGTAGTCCCCCACCTTCCCTAGTCATTGCAAGAAGCAGTAAAGCATGCACAGACTTTCTAGAGGCTGCTGCAGGGACCCACTGATCTGAGGTTACTTAAGCAGACAATTGAGTTCCAGAAATTCATTGGGAACTCTCAGTTGGTTTTTCTTAGAAAGAATGTTATAAATGGTGACTAGGCTTCCTACTCAGCCTAGTAAAGCTTAACCATTGCATATCCCTGACTGTGGTACCAAGTACTATTTAAATATAACTCTTCATTCCCTATAACACTGATTCCTAGGGGGAGGGGGGTAATTTTATGTTCCAACTATGGGCCCATGGATTTGATCTATATTCCCGTCTTTCCCTTACTGTCCCCTGGCCCCAATTTTAAATGGCAAATAGTAATCAGGCTGGCAGCCACTTCCAGGGAGGAAATGGAAAGTAATGGAGCAACGGGAGGCAAGCTGTGTGTTAGCTAGCGTAAAGGAAAGCACCACTCTGCCGGTCATTCCCCAGGTTTTCTGGATATGGAGAACAAGTGGGGAATCCATTATATATTGGAGTGTCAGTCACTTACTGTCTTACTGTCAGCTTAAGCAGTATGCCCTTCAGAGTGATTATGCAGGAATAGTATTCGGGGGTGCCGTGTCCTGTGCGGTTCGGCACAACAGCTCTGCAGGCTGATGTTGGTGTCCTTGTTCTTCTGAGGCAGGACCTCAGCCTTAGAGGGCACAGCAGTTTGTTAAAGATCACACGACAAAAGATCACATGGCAAGTGGTTGAGGTCAGAGTGCCATAAACAACTGATTGGCACTGCCTTTTTTTCAAAAAATTTTCCCAGCTCCGTCTAAATTGGGAGCTTATTGTTTTGTGTTCTCAGTAGGGTAAAGGAGCAGGTTTATTTTTAGAAATAGGCAAAAATCTTTTGAGCCACATTGCTTAGTAAAATGAGTAACCAAGGTAGATTGTGCCCTGTTTCTGAGTAAAAAATGAGATGTCAACCTTATGTAAAGTTATGTTTGCTTTTCTTTCATATAAATAGATTAAAAAAGGAGCTGTAAAGAGTTTCCACTAAGTTTGAGCAATATTGCCATCTAGTAAGGATAAGGAATCTGAAAGTGCCTTTTTGTAGTTTCATATTTTTTCAATATTAATTATAAAAAATTTAAAACACATAGCGAAGGTGAAGGACTTTTTCATATTCTTGCCACTTAAATTCTACTGTTAACATTTTATTATATATTTAGTCATCTTAATTACCCCTCTAATCAGTGGTTCTCAGCCAGTGCAGTTTTGCCCCTCAGGGAGCCTTTGGCAGTTTCTGGAGGTGTGTTTGTGGTACATGAGAGGGGAAAGCTCGTGGCCCCTAGTGTGTACAGACCAGGGATACTGCTGAACCCCGTACGTCATCCCGTACGGTGTCCAGTGTATAGGAGAGCCCCCCACAACAAAGCACACATGACAACAACGAAAAACCCTCACAACAGTTCAAGCCCAAAATTGCAATACTGCCAACCTTGAGAAAGTTTGGTCCAGTCTGACTATTAATTCATCTAATTTGTGGGACATTTCAAAGTAAGCTGCAGACGTAGGGACACTTCTTAAATACTTCAGTATCCACCTAGAAATAGGTACTTAATCCATATTTTTTGCTACTGAATATTGTTTTAGAAGATAGCTTTAATCATCTATTATCTTTATTAGTTTTTAATTTAGCCATTAAAAATAGTCTTTGAAATTTGTGATGTTTTATTGGTAGGTAGCATTTTTTCATTCTCAGATGCTCAGTATAACTATCAAAATACATATCCTTCTACTAAGTTTTAGGTTAATCATGTTTATGAAAAGCCCTTTGGTGCCTGTTCCCTTTAGACTGCAAAGGAAATAATTTTCCTCTTGGGCCAGACTCCCAAATATTCAGTCCTAGCTAGACACTATAAATAAGAGTCTTTCTTTTTTATTGTAACAGTCAATGATGATGTTTTTTGAACTCTTGAAACAATTTTTTTATACTTTCTGTTTCAGAGAGGAATAGTTCATATCTATAATTTTATCTTTTAAGTCTTTGTAGTTTTTCAGTTGTTATTCATAGTCATTTGAAACCTTTTTTGGCTCTGCAGGTGTTGTTTGTGGCAATTAACTGTTGGTGGAACCAGGGAAAATGCAGAAAACAGAAG
>VMDR010004287.1:0-61831 GCA_007922815.1 Macrotus californicus | reverse complement strand
ACTATGTAACTTACCCAACTGAGTAACCAAAGATGTTAAGTTTCTCTTTAGAGCTATATTCCAATGGCTGCCAAAATCATAAAGACAACAAGATCTTATGTGTCTCCTGATAGAAAACCACACTATCACCTTTGAAATGGCTTTGTCAAAAATAATAGCACTGGCCAGTGTGGCTCAGCTGGTTGGGTGTCATGGCAGAAAGCAAAGGATTGCTGGTTCAATATCCAGTCAGGGCACTTGCCTAGGGTGTGCAGGTTCAGGCCCAGGGGCATGTACAAGAGGAAACCAATGAATGTTTCTCTCTCACATCAATGTCCCTCTCCCTCTCTTTCTCCCTCCCTTCCCCCCTCTCTAAAAATAAACAAGCAAAATCTTTAAAAATACCATCACACCTAAATTTGACCAAGCCTCCTGATCTAGCTCCCAAATTTATAGTAAACACTGAACACAAAGAAAGATATTAAACTATGCTATAGGAATGCAATAAGCAAAATGCAGACTCTGAGAAACTCAGCCCCGTTTCATAATTAAATAAATTGCAAAATTGGAAATAAAAATAAAAAACAGGAAACTTACAGATTAGAAGAGATATAAAAGAAATGTTAACCATCACAGTGTATCTACTTTATCTGGAAACTGATTCAAGTAAGTTGAGGTGGGGAGGAACTGTGGACAATCACGAAACACTTGTAAATATGAACAATGACCAAGGAATTTCGATAAAATTTTTAGATATGTTAAAGACACTGTGGTTTAAGTTAAAAGGAGTGTTCATCTTTTGAGAACACACACTGAAATAACTGTTTGTAAAAATGCAGACGAAATGATGTCTGGGATTTACTTCTGTATAATATGGAGGGTGAGATGGAGGGAGTAATAGACAAACAGGATGACTGGTCAAGGGTTGGTAACTATTCTAACTGGGTGGTGGTTACAGGGTGATTCATCATACAAGTCTGTTTACTTTTATATATGTTTCAACTTCTCCATTAATAAAAAGTTAGTTTTCAAAAATTAAGAAACCTCAGCAGGAAGGAAAAGTGATCATTTGCAACATATTTATTTTAGGGTTTAAAAAAAGAAGAAAATGAATACTTGGCACAGTCCTCTAATGGATATGGGGATATTAAGCATCTGAGAGTCCGTAACAGAAATGTCTTTTAAATTTTTAAACAGACTCTGGTGTAAATAAAATAAAGAAAATCTAACGGTACACTAGTTAAAACTGCCACGGAGTTCCACATAGATCACATGCATCTAAGTTTGTGTTGGAACCCTTCAAAATGCCAAATTTTGCCTCATTAATACAGCAGGTAAACTTACTATAAGCATATATCACAAATCCAACAAATACCCTTAGACACAAGTGTGAAACAAAAATAAAACCATAAAGGCAAGGGCCTTATGGTGCCCTCTATATTGTGTTGTTGCTTCTGTTTAAATTGAGAAGACTACAGAAAGCAATAGGAAGCTATAAAAAACATGTAGTCACAATCTTCTATGATCGATTCTCTAAGGGGACTCAGAATAAATGGATTCTTGACCTACTAAAACTTAATGTGAAAAAATGATCCATTTGTAAAGGACCTATAAGCTTGTAAATGGCAAAACAAACTACAAATAACCACCCTCAGAAAGGGAATGAGTGGTGCTTATAAAAAGTGAGACGCATGGATGTAACGGGAGGGTCATCACGATGATTTATAAGTAAAGGAAAATAAAAAGGTAACAAAATTCATGTTTCCCTAGGCCTTTCATTCACACCAAAACATGTGGAGCTATACTCCCAAAAGTAATTTCAGACTAGAGATGTCTTTATTTCTCCCCAGACAAGCCAGGAGTTAAACAGAATGACAAAGTATATTTGCTCTGGGACAGTGAAGCAGCAAAGAAACTTTGGAATAGCATAAATGATTCAAATCCCTCCAAAACGGGCAAACTAAACCTCGGACAATGAATGAACACAGCACTATTGCATTCCTTTCAAAGTCTTGCCTTTTGCAAATAACCAAAAAATTAAAACTACTATGGACACCAAGGACCAAACAGAGGTCACTGGGATTTTTTTAAAATCCTCACCAGAGCCTATGTTTATTGATTTTAGAGAGATAGAGGGAGAGGAGGACAGGGGGAGGGGGAGGAAGAGAGAGAGGGGGAGAGAGAAAAAGGAACATTGATCAGTGGCCTCCCATATGCACCTGACCAGGAATCAAATTCACAACCTACATAGGTGCCCTGACCAGGGATCAAACAGCAACCTTCTGGTGCACTGGACAACACTCCAACTAATTAAGCCACCCGGTCAGGGCAGAACTGGGATATTAGTTACAGAGAGAGGGGAAGGGAGGCAGAAGCATCAATGTGTGGTTGCCTCTGCACACCCCAAACTGCAGACCTGGCCCACAACTCAGGCATGTGTGCCCTGACCAGGAACCAAACTGGCGACCTTTCCGTTTGCAGAACCATGCTCAACCCACTGAGCCACACCAATCAAGGCAAGACTGGGATTTTTAAAAATCTGAATGATCCCAGAAATTTGACCCTATGGCCATTATCCTTAAGGTTAATCACTTTCTACTGACCATCCAAAACAGGTACTAAAAACAAGCTTATGCTGTTTACCTATACATCCTTATAAAACCAATGAAATGTTAATGGAGAAAAATCTCAAAGCTTTAGAATTTAACTTTATATTGCATTTAAACAAGATACAAGGCACAGAGTGATTTGTAAAACTCATTTCATCAATCTAAAATAAACGATATAAACCTAACAGGTCACCTAGAAAAACATTCTGGTAAGTGAACCAGTCCCTCTTCCAAAGGGACCCTTAAGGAAAAAAGCAAATCCCCATATTAATAACTATGAATAATTTTTGTACAAATTCACAAGTCTAGGGAAAAAGCTACTTAAATAAACTATGAACCTACATAAAACAAGACAAAATTAGGAGGAATCTAATATAAAGCCAGATTTCTGTAAAAAATCTTACTTGGTACTAGTATTAAAAAATAGTAAGTGTACACGTTGCTAGGAAATCAGCATTAAAATTCTTGCAAAACCCTACGTGAGTGGGGGCTTTTCTCCATAAAGCTAAAAATTCTTATCTGCAGAGATTGTTTCCACTTCAAAGCAATTCATGAACATGGACTGCCTCACAATACCCCACAGAAAAAAGCTGAGGGAGATTTAAGTTACTCCTTGGCCCACAGGAAAGCCATATGCAAAGAACTACAGAGAACAAAGATCTGCCTTTTCCACTATGATCATAGTCAATCCCTTATCCTCTTCCTTACAAGGTAAGAGAATAGGGCAAGAAGCCTGGCAAGTTGGGGAATGTGGCCTGAAAAGCAAATGCTTCTAAATAATTTTTTTTAAAAAGAAGAGAGCCTAGTAGCCCCACGCCAAAGAAGGAAATTCACTTTTCTCCAAGTCACATACTTACCATGTTCTAAAAACCCTACCGAAACAGTATTTTGGAACCTTCAAGAGACTAAAGCAAACAAATGAGATATTCATTTACACTAAGCACGCACCTCTAGACCCATAATCAACTCTGAGTCCTTTTACCAAATTTCTCAAGCAACTCTGTGCAGAAGCAAAAGGGCTTACTTTCACGTCAAAGCCTAGAGTTTTGCCTGGATCTGTTGCGTATATGAACTACATATGTGACAACTGGTAATTTTCTCAACTCTCAGATTCCGTTTTCAAATCTTAACAAGAACAATACTAATTTCATAGGGTTGTTTTGTAAATTAAACAAGACAGCTTATTAATAGGTACTACACCGTGGAACCCAATAGTGTCTGGCTGGGTGCTCAATTCTGTCCTCCTTCCACCTCTGCGGTGACAGTGAAAGTCATCTGTTTATGGAAGCATATATGTTTCTGTGTCAGAGACACTGATTTCTCACTGAATCCCCATATGCTTCCCCACACTTTCCAGCCACCTTGCAGTCAGTCGAGGCCATGTGATTAATTCACATCTTACTTTCAGACCAGAGCACTAAAAGCTGGCACAGGACCCTCCAGCTCTCTTGCCTGGACACATGTTCCAAGTGACTTGAGCTGTAAGATGTAGGCAGCAAAGATCTGAGTCAATACATGCAAGAGCTACCTACTTCCTGGACCTACAGTGGAATTCATATGAGCAAGAGAAATAAAGCTTTATGTTTATACATTATAAGCCTTCTAAGTTTGTTAATGCAACCCAGTTAGCAAAACTTAGCAAATCCTTTACAGCCAAATTGCCTCAAATGCTGCAAGACAAAATGCATACATAAAAATGGCAAGTCCTGTGTCTAAGTATTAAAGGATATCTTCTTTTCTGTATATCTAAAAAAAAATGGAACAATCAAAAGACAGTATTTGATAGTGAAGTGGAAAAGTAATTCAGTATACACAGAATAACTTCAAAAGAAAATGATACTTATAGTTTCAACTTACAGGAGAAAAAATCTAAAATCAAGAATCTCGATATTTTTCTAGTTAAGCATACAAATTATACAACAACAAAAAGCAATGATCCAAAAATAACTAAGAAATTGAAAACGGCTATTAGAAAACAGGTAAAAGAAAGGACAGCAGAGCAAGTCTTTAAAACACCCTTTCACTGTGATTAAAACAACTGTAGTCATTTATCATTGTAACAGAAGTAGTATAGGACCACGACTTCTTATGCATAATTCTGGAATCCCAAAATCTCTGGTGGAAAAAAAAAATCAGAGGTTTTTTAAAAAGCAAGTTTGGAGCAAAATAATTTGTCAGTAACACCAAACACAAACTAACTTAAAATATTTGTAGCCTCTGTTTATCCCACTTAGTATGAATGCTCATACATTTTTGGTTTAGAAATGTGAATATGTTTGATAATGGATTGCTGCCCCAGATCTCGCTGAAAGCATTACATAAAATACAAAAAGCACAGCATATGTCCTTTCTAAAATCTGAAAATTTCTACATTCTGAAACACATCTGACCCCAATGGTTTGAAATAAAAAACTGTGAACTTATAACTATAGCAGAAACAAGTAATTTCTGTATTGTCTTAATGATGAAAATAAAAACCAAGTGAAATGTAAAGCTGAATTCTGATGATTTCCAATGGTATTTCTCCTTGATGATATTTCAATAACCCTAGTAGAATACAGACTCTACCAGCCTAAAGTTAGATTATGTGGGGTATAATTAACTAGTATAAGACACAAGAAATAAAAATACTGCTCTAAGTGTTTCTGGCCGCAATAGACCATAATTTTGCAGGTATTCAAGAGAGCCACTTCTTTGAGTTCACATCAATAATATCATACACATACATCAGATAATATAATATAAACTATAGCACAAGAGTAGTAGAAGGTGGGGACTAATAAGATAAGCAGGCATCACTAATAAGATAGGCTGTTCAAAAGCAAACTATGCAAAAATTCAAGAAGCAAGGTAATAGAATAAATATCTACAGCAGGATTTCTCAACCTCAGCACTACCAATATTTTAATCCAGATAGTTCTTTGTTTCTTTTTTTTTGGGGGGGGGCAACAGTCCTAGGTACTGTAAGGTATTTAGCAGCATCACTGATTTCTACGTACTGAAAGTCAGTAGCAGCCCCCATTTCTTTCCAAGTTGTGAAAAGCAAAAAAAAAAAAAAAACCACCAAAAAACAAAAAAAAACAGTCTCCGAAGGCACTGCCAATTGTGGAGGGGTTAGTGGTGGGGCAAATAAGGAGGCAAAAGTGGCCCCCCAGTTGAGAACCACTTATGCAGAGGCAAAACAAAGAGTAAAAGTTTAAAGATGTTTCTTCTCGATTGTAACAAAATGTTAAGTATACTTCCCTGCCAAAAGCAGTCCAGGAAGAGGAAATAAAACATTTTCTATTTCTCTAGATCTACAAGTGGTTTTATGTTTTTAATCTCACTTTTGTAGGGAAGACCAGAATGGCAGATCAAGTTCTCCATTCTCCTTCTTGCATTATAAGCAAGAATGACTTGTTGATTTTTTTCATGAGTAAACCTATCCATCTGTTGTTAACATCAACTCATTGAAGGAGGGAATGAGGTACCAATTGCTTACCTACTGGAAGGAACAAACAATTTGAGAGTTTTGCATGTACCTGTAAAGTAGTCATACAATTTTTGAGAATGCACACACAGTTTCCACTCACTTTCTAATTATTATTTTCATTAAACTTAACAGATCACTAATAAAAACATGGCCTTTTGGGGTAGAAGAGTAGTTTTAATCACATCATTCTTTTGGAAAAAGGTTTTAGTCACAACAGTACTGAGTCCTTGTGCCACAATGGCATACGTGTGCACATGAGGGAAACAATTAGGCTTACTGTGATTATCCATTTCCTTTTATTAAAAATGGTAGCTAACCACACATTTGAATATTAAAAATTACAATCATGAAAAAAGTAAAAATATATGACAAATTTAACAGATTTTCTCCACTCCAAAGTCATTACTTTGCCTGAAATTTCTATTCCTGTCAATCAGACAGAGTTCAATTTATTAACAAATCTTCACATGCAGAAAGCACTGTGTGAAGTCAAGAGATACAAAAATGTGTGAGAACCGTCCTTTCAAAGGAACACGAACTCTTGCAGAAAGTAGACCAACAAGTAAATAATTACAGCATACAGCATTAATATAGTACATTCTGTATTCACAACTGTGCTGAAGCAACTATTAGCCCACTGAAAATATTCAAAATTATCAGTAATGTCCAAGTGCTGAGAAAAATCCTCATGATTTTTGAGGTCTATGCTGATGCCAAATTTTAATTAATTAATAATAAAATAATAATAACTATCCATTGGTAGATGACTACACTAGGGTGGGATGGAAAATACCTTCACTGAGAGTAATTCTGTATTTATCTGTTTTACAAATCAAGCTTCCAATTATAAGTTAATTTTCTGGAGTTGAAAATGAAAACACTGACTCATGAGATATAATTTGTTTTAAAAAATACAGTGCATTCACATAGCACTAATATGAAAAATGCCAACAATTAAATGTGTAAGTAAAAAGAAAAAGCAATCTATATCTGTGGGAGGGTTTTCAATCCAGTGGTACTGTACAAGCAAGCAACAAAGCTATGTAGGTATCACAGTTTATTTTGATGATGACCTGCCTTCACACACCAATTAGGAAAAGCTTCCAAGTCTCTCCTTATACCACAGACAAGGAAAGGATACTATGCTTAGGTAACTGGTAAACTAAATCAATTCAGAACCTATATTTTATAAATACTGACATAATCTCATTCTCAGTAAAACTTCAAGTTCTTATAATGAAATATTTAAAAGGATAAACAAATACCACCCTTATTTAAAAATTTTCCATTATAATTTCCTGGACAGTCAAAGCATTCTCTACTGAGCTAAGGATCATTAACCTTATGCATATTCCTTTAAAGGGGATATACTATTTGTTCACCTTTGCCCAATATTCTTAAATTTTCTTTTTTACTCAAGTTCCTAGCAACTGCTTTTACTAACATCAAATATACAATAAGTAAGTGCTGAACCGATTACAATGAAGTTACCCCTAGGGTAGGAGGCATGTACGGGAGGCAACGCGAGCCACAGAGAGGTGAGCTGCAGGACTGTTCCTACTTTTAATCAGGCTGTGGCCACTTTCTTGGCCCAATTTAATTTACTCTGTTACAAAACCAACACGTTAACTCATCTGATCCTCACAATGAACCTATAAGGGGGGTGTCATTTTAATCTTCATTTTACAGCCAAGGAAACTGAAAGACAGAACTATTCCATGACTTATCTAAGGTAACACAGCTGGTAAGTGACAGAGAGGGTCATGGACCCAGACAGTCCAGCTCCAGCACCAGTGCTTTTCAAACCCTAATGTACAAACAATCACCTGGGAATCTGGTTGAAATTCAAATTCGGATTCAGTACATCGGCGGTGGGGACAGTATCACTTATGATGCAGATGCTACTGGTCTAAAGATTACTCTTTGAGCCCCAGAGTTCTAGTCCACCCTAGAAAATGTTGAAAAGTGGTAATAACCCTCAAAAAGAGGTAGAGTTCATGCACAGACAGAGGCTTATGACTAAATCAAGAGTTGCCAACTTCTGGTTTTGCACTTAATTGCTTTTATTAATTATTTTTAAAAACAAGGAAGTTAGCAAAATTTGCAAGTATTATAGCACCTGCTTTCAGGTTTTGCACTGTAAACACATTAATACTATAACTTGATACTGCAACACCTCCTTCCAATAACACTTTTCCACATCCAAAAACAATTCACAAATGTCTCAATATCTTCTTTAACACAGATTTAATCTGAATATATTAAAAAATCTCTTAAGAATGTGTATTTGTACTTTCTCATGTATGGAAAGAATTGGAGGTTGAGTTAAAAACCCAGCATATTTCTTTTTTTTTGTTGCTTATACAAGTGGTAATTCAGAGGACAAGAACACACTTTGGGAAACAGGCAGAACATAAATGTCTGAACAGCACTTCATTCAATAATTCAACTCACTAACTTTCCCTAAAAATGGATAAGAAAATGCCCATAATACAATTTCTCTTCATTCTCATCAACTATTTATACCCTAATCTAGATTATACTATGTAAGAGAGTATGAATGGAAGCCACAAAATATCATGCCTACATTGAGGATGCTTTGGCCTAAGGCACTCAATACCTACAAACTAAATGCCAGAAATAACATTTTATCAAGCTTTTATACTATCAGCAAAAGAAATATCACTACTATCAAAATATATTCAAACAAGCTCAAGGCCACACACGTAATTCAACAATTAAGTCTATTCTAGGATCACCCTGGGTGAATACAGTATTAGATATGGCTATATAATAACTAAAGAATATTTCATTAATTATACATAGAAAGGAATTTAAAAGAAATCTTAATCTAGTCTGAATAATTTTGGTTTTGCAGAGTTTCCTTGTATTTCATTCAACTTTTTCCTAAATGTACACAGATATACTTTCATTTCTTCCCTGAGGGACAATTAAACCTGTCACATACTTTGACAAGCTTGTAAAAATCATATTCAAAACTTTAATGGAATTCTGATTAATTAACTACCCATGAAAGTCAAAAGAAACAGGTTTCATAAGTTTCAGGCAATATGAATTCATATATTCTAAAATTTAATAATATAGAATCCCATTTTTAATAACATAAGAAATTTGAACTATATAATCACCATAAAGCTAAAATTCTCACTGATGCCACCCGTGAATTTTGAGAACACCAGAATCTGTCACATACCTGACATGAATACAGATACAATACAAACTCGGACTCTGCTGTCAAAAATCCTAAAATGCCTCCACTAAACACTCAATATTCCAAATTCCTGCTCAAGGACAAGGACTAGGTATTCCACCCAAAAGAAACTGAAGACACTTAAAATAAAAACACAAAAGTATCTGGATATTTTACACGTCAGGTATATGGAAGAGGACTGTGCCCAAACCAATTAAGAAACAACTCTCCCCCAGTTCCCTACTAAGACTCTTATTTTCTGTTTTTTTCTTTAATCACTCGGTTACAAATAAAGGCATAAATTAAAGAGTTCAAGAACTGAAAGATGTCAACGGCAACAGCTGACAGTAAATTTATGTTGTGACACGGGAAAGCAGAGATGATACACCCCATGTTACTGTTCACAAGCCAGCCAGAGGTCTGCCATTGCACTGGTCTAGTCATTAGATTTGAAGCGTTATTCCAGACAGAAATTAAACCTGGTGTGCGAAGAGAAAAATAAAAGCGAGCTAACTCGCCATCTCCTAGAAAGACTCTACTTCCTCTAAAGCAGCCCTCAGTGGCCTTGTGGAACCTTCCCGTGCTAACTGAAGAGCGTATTTCCCCAGCCACCGCGAAGCTCCACTGCTCCTCTAAAGGCATTCCACACCTGTCTCCTGACGCTCCAGATTTATGTGTGCACAACAGTTGGGGCCATTTGCAGAAAATCAACAGAAACCATTAATAATGTTCGACCTTACGTGAGATTTTAAAACAGTGAAGATTTCTGAATTTATAGTTCTTTATACCTTTTGTAACAGGAAATATCAAAATACACTGTGCAAATGAACTGACTCCTCAGAGAGCAAGTTTAACTTGACTCCCTCCTAAATGGCCACCAATTTGACATAATATTTTCAAGCCTGAAAATATTTTGATTTATTTATTCTCCAGAGCAGTGCTGTTCAACACAAATATAACCATAAGCCACATGTGTAATTTTAAATTTTCTAATAACCACATTAAAGTGGTAAAAAAGTGAAATTAATGTTAAACCGTATTTTATATAACCCAATATATCCAAAATGTTTTCATTTCCACATGTAATAAAAAAAATGTACATCAGTAAGATTATTCTACATTCTTTTCTTCGTACTAAATTTTCAAAATTTAACGTGCATTTCACATTTATAACACATCTCATTTTGGACTAAGCTGAAGTACATAATAGCCCCAAGTGGCTAGTGGTTACATCACTGGACAGCACAGCTTGTTAAGCAACACTTTCAGATATGACATTCCGCTACCTGTTTAGGATTAGTTTACATTCATGTTTCCTATTGGAAATAAAATTGCTGATTATAAATATGAGCAAAAACTGTTAATTCACTAAATGAATCAGAATCAGATCACCTTATCTGAGGATCGGGTTAACACACATAGGAGGAAGTAATTGGATTATACCCTATCATATCTCAAATAGACTCCAGAGATAGGTGTCATCATCACAAGTGCACACGACTTTGTAACAAAAATATAGGTAAGACAAGAAAACACGTTCACACCAAACCACAGCACTGCCTCATTTCTGGCAGCCACTCTCATTCTTGAGCACATATCTCTCTACGCACATTATCTACAAGACTGTTTTTCTAAGTTTGATGCATTTTGGGAACCATAAAGTCACTGTTGAGAAACAGAGCACTAAGTAAGATGAACTGAAAACATCTTTCAAAGAAAAAATTATCAACCAGTTATTTTAATGCACCTTATACTAACCACCAACCTTAAATTATTCTACGTTAGTTCCACTGAAATGAATTCTTTCCACAAATTCCAATTCATTTACTGCTTCTCATACACATATTTCGAGTACCTAAATTACTAAGAATGTTCCCAAGTAATTAGGACATTTGATTAAAATGTAAATAATTCCAACAATGCATTCTCCAGAAAATAACTAAAGCCATTAGCTTATCAGCACATAAAATTTGTCCTTAAGGCAAGTTACTGAATAAATCACACAGAAACAACTATACCCTTGTTTACTGCATTTACATTTGCAACACATTCAGTGATTTCTGAATTTGGAAGGTCAGTTCAGATAGCACGTAAGCAGTAACTTTAAAACTTAGAAAAATTTTAGAAGTTTCTGCAATACACTTCTGAATAAACACACTCTACAGAAATATTACAACAGAACAAAAATCAGCACCATTCACACTAATCTCAGTAAAAAGCACAAAATCAGAACCTAAGTCCAAAATGTGTAACACATGCTAAAAAGAGTTTTTCCCCTCCCAAATTTATTAAATCACCATAGACACTGTTCAATCCATTTGCAAAGCTGAAAAGCAGCAAACGTAGCCTCTTCGGCAGCACTCACATCCACGGACAACACATTGATCTGGATATTTTCCCCACAATTTGAAACCAAATTAACAAAACGTGTTTATTACCTGCAGTTAGGAGGAGGATCAAGGGTTATTTCAGCTAGCTCCTTCTGAATTCTGTTAGTGAAATGAGAACAGACAAAAAGGGTTTGAGATGGTCTGCAGAATAACCGGGGAATCACACTGCCCTCTACCACCATGCAGTTAAATGCAAGGCTGGCTTCGCCTTCAGTAATGCTAACATGGCTGCTTCCTCTTTGTTCTCAGAGGCATAACCCAAATCCCTGAACAGAAACTTTGCAGCTTTTTTTCTCACTTGCCACTGGAAATAAGTAAGACATTTACACCTGTTTTGAGAAACAGTCCTCCACTAGCACTCAGTAAAGGATGTAAAATCTATTTTAAAACACTTTTTACCAAAGAAATTCTCTTTTCAAGCTTATATGCAAATGAGACAAAAAGGGAGGAGGGAAAGCACTAGAATATTTGACAACGACTTCAAGTCACTTTTACCAAGGTAAGAATTAACAAGCTACCACTCTTACACATTGATAGTTTTGATATTTTACCTGTAAAAAAGAAGTTTAAAATTTACAAATGTCTTTATCAGTGAAAAACTTCCAAAGGACTCTGGCATTATTTAACCATATCTGTTTTCCCTAATCTTAAGTACAACATTTAAATTTAATAAATTCAGGGAGAAAAAAGATAAGGAGACACAGTATATAACTCTGAGTAAAGACGGGGGAGCAGTTACTGATTTTACTCAAATTTAAAATGCTTTCAAAACTTAACATTTTTAAAATGTTCCTCAATAACATTACAACAAATTGACAAAGACTGTAAATTATTGCAAAGCCTGCTGTTATTTAATAAAATAGTCTCAAGATTAACACTTAATTATTGATACAAGATTAAAAACCCATAGAAAAATAAGAGTACTTCTGCATCACTACAAAATGCCAATATTTGACCAGTTTTATATTTTCTCTTCCCTGTGGTTGTGATCAATGATAATCAACAAAATGTCAACACTGACTAATACTGTAGGTACATGTGATGTATAATTACTAGGATTCATGGATATTCCGCTACCACTGATGGAGTCCCACTCGACAGCACATTATTTTCACCATCACAGATAATAAAAATCAACAGGAACAAATGATCTTTTGCGTATACCCAACAAAATACGTTTGTCTTGCTGTTGAGTATTAAAGTGTCAAGCATATTCACAAGTTTAAAAGGGAAAAGGCACAAGGACAAATGAAAGTTTTCAATCACCAAGGGTCACCTGAAATTGTAAATGGCTACTTATCAGCTGTATTTTATACAGGAATTTGGAGGCGTGACCATAATTTAACTACAAAAAGTAGTATCTGGGATGCATGACTTAAAATTCATGTTTAAAAAGCTGAAAGCATATAGGAATCACAGTTTTTAAATCCGCTTTCAAATACAGCCAAGGCAGTGAATGTACAAATATTCTAGAGAACATGATTGTTTCTGATCATTAAGTTTCACGAGGAGCAGCACTGCGGATCTGTAGAAGTGTCAATTTCAATGAATAAGCGTATGACTCATTAAAAGGAACATCCTCAATGTACCAACTAACTTGGGTTCACCAAATTTTCCTTGTGCACCTCCTTAAGCAATCTGTGAGAATATAAATCCAATCTGTATTCAAGCACAAAAGTTACCAAAATACAGAATAAGTTTGCTCCAAAGTATAATTCTAGGAAGATGGCTTATATCCATACCACCTGAAGAATGACAATTCATTCAAGTACAAACAAAACTGACCACGAAGTAAATTTTTTTGAACTACTGCTACAAAAGTGCCCAGCCATTTGGAAGACAACCTGACAGCGTGCTTACTCTTTCTTGTACACATTACCTTTTAGCACTAGTGGACAACTTAGCAGTGGTTTTGCTAGAGAGTTTGGTGTTCTTCTTCTGCTGGGTGGCAGAAGGTTTCCTTTCTTCTTGTTCTTCAGGCTCTGGAGCGGCTGGGTCTCGCTGGTCTGCATCTGAACTACCACTGCTGGTGCTGGGGCTCTCATCGTCGGACCTTTGCCTATCACTGGACATCTTGATGAAGTTATTACTTGGAAAACTTTTAGAAAGGGGAAGAAGAAAGGAAATGTTAAGTGTAAGAAATAAGCCAATAGCACATTCTTTTCTTAATATTCATCTAAGATCGTATTTTAATGGAAACGCTTCAAAAGTGTTCACACTTATCACATGGTCCAGCAAGGTTACAGGAGAGGTGGTGTGTCTCACAACGCCAGCGTTCAGGGATTTACCGAACTCAAGTTAGAAAACCCACTCACATTTTTTTTTTTTCCATCCCTTGGACAATCTATCAATTGTCTACTTTCTCAGAAGGCATGAAACAGATTTGCCAGGGAACTTAGGCAACGAGCATTAATAACATATGACACACTGTAAATAACAAATCTCGCTGAAAAATGTTCAAAAGTCACTAATACCGTCTAAATATTTACACACTGACATTGGCCAAAGCTACCGAATTCCCCTTCCGAGAGGAAAACATACCCTGTTAATCGCCCATATGCTTATTTAAGGTGGCGATTCCTCCTCTGTGCACGTAATCCTTTAAACACAACACTTAGAAATTTAAAAATCAACTAACAAGCTCCTCCAGCCGTTTCCACGGCCAGCAGCAAAGATTCATCCGGCCAAGACCGAGCAGCCACCCTGGGAAAAGCAGAATCCAAACTGCACCTTCTGCAAAGCTCCCAATGCCATCAAGGTTCCTCGCTCAATTTTTACATCACGGACCGACATTTTGTCAAAATAACGAAAAAAAAAATATCAGAGGAAAAACAAACAAACAAACAAAGCCCCAAGAAGTGCAACAAATTTCCGCACCCGCGGAGGCGAGCCACGGCCGGCGGCGGCGGCCACGCAGCTCCGCGGCCCTTTGTGGGGAGGGCCGCGCGGGGGCCGCGGGCAGCGCTCGCCGCGCCGGGCGCCAAGTGATGCGAGCAGCCCAGCCGGCCCCGCCGCGGCTCGCGGACACCGGCGGCGCGGGCGCCCGGCGCGAACAAAGCTGCCCGCCCCCACCCCCTCCCCCACTGCCGCCGCCCCGGCCGCCCCCCACGCGGCCCCCCGGCCCCTCCGCCTTACCTCGGCCGCCTGCCCGGCCCGCTCACGCGCGGCTACGGTGTGGGGGAGGGAGAGAGAAAAAAACCCTTCCTTAAGGAAATGGAGGCAGCTGGGGGGGGGGAAAGGGGGGGGAGGGAAAAAAAGAAGCCGAGGAGGCTCTGGCCGGGGAGTGTGGAACATTGAAAGTCGGAGGGGGTTGTGCAGTGCCGGGCTCCGGCCGGAGGGTGGCGCCGCCCAGCGCCTTCGGAAAAAAATCGGGGGGAGTGGGAGCTCGGCTGGGCGAGGGCGCGAGCTCCCGACGAGGCGGAAGGGACGCGGGAGACCCCCGCGTGCTGTGGCCTCCCGCCGCCGCCGCCCGGCTCGGCTCCTCCCGGCCGCGCAGTCAGCAAGTTCCGAGGCGAGTGCGGGGGGGAGGGGCGGGCGCGGCGGCGGCGCGCGTGCTCGCTGCTTGCCTGGCGGAGGGGCGCGCGCCGCCGGCGCTCGGCGGGCACGAGCTGTTCCCGCGCGCTCCTGCGCGCTCTCTCCGCGCCTCCCTTCACCCGGGGGGCGCACGCGTCCGCCCGCGCGCGGCCAGGACAAAGAGCGCAGCGGGGACCCGGCGGGCTGGCCCCTGCCGCCCTTGGCCGCGGAGCGAGTGCTTCAGAGGGCGGGGGCGCGGGCGCCGTCTCGCGGGGCTGCTGTGCCGCGGGGTGGCTTCCGGCCTGAGCCCGCCTCCAGAGCGAGGCTGCCCATTGGACTACCTGCCCCACAGGCTGGGGCCGCGTGCCTTCGGGGCGGGCTGACCGAGGTCATCCTCAGGACTGGCCATATCCCCTCTGCCTGCGCAGGGCTGGCGTGGACCCCAGAGCCCCACGACTGGGCGAGGGCCCTGGGCGCGTGGTGGGGAGTCCCCAGCTGCCCTGCAGGACTGGAGACTAATAGATGTCTTTGAGGAGGCCAGGCACGCAGGTGGAGGAAAGCTGCCTTTTGCCCCTCAAATGAGCTAAAGGGGCAAGATAGGGTCTTGGGCATTGAGGGAGGAAAAAAGGGATTGTAGATTATGGGATCTGCCCGTTTCTCTTTGGCCCTCAGCCTGCCAAAGAGGACAATCCTTCTGATCCTTTGAAAACTTAAAATTCCAAAACAATTTTTTAAATGTCCTGTGCAAGAATGTTTAAAGTGAAGGGAAGGAGTTAGGAGCTTCAAACATGACAATTTGCTGCGGGGCTATTCTGATGTGCATCCTAGATGACAGTTCTGGAAAGAGAAGCCTGGACTGACACAGTCAGAATGTCCACACAGATGAGGATAGTGAAGATTAGTGTCCCTCTATCATTCTCTCTTGCAGTCTCCAGGTGGACTCTGCAGTTTTTGCCCCAGGCACATACTAGACAAAAGTACAAAAATTTCCTGTTTGCAGCACAGACTTCTCCAACTACTGAGAACTTGTTCCAGTGATGGAGCCCCAGAGGAATTTGTGGATTCCTCTCCCACAAGTGTCCAGGGGCAGAGGTGCTGGGAGAATGTGGAGTTCACAGAGGGAGTGAGAATGGCAGTCGTAACAGATGAGTTAGAGTTAAAGAGAAAAAGACAGTGAGCCAACATATTTACTTATTTTTCCTCCAAACAAAATTTTTGGTAGAGGGGTGCTCACTACTCTGAAGAGTAAGTTACATTTCTGTAATTTTCCAAAACTACAGTCATTCAGCGAACTTTCTGGAGGGCTATGCTGCTAAGCGGTAGACACACAAAATCACTCATTCAATGACTGTGTGACTAAAGCTAGGTCTCCATTCTGCACTAGAAGCTCACAGTCCAGAAGGGGAGCAGTTCACCAGTTTGATAAGGACGAGGATACTCTCTCTAGTGAGAATGAACAGCATACTCAAGAAACGGTGAAGAAAGAGTATGGTGTGCCGACAAGCATTTAATTTGGCTGAACCAAAGTGAGCTTGTGGAAAGAGCGTGTTAGTGAAAATATAGACTGAATGTTTGTCCCCCACAGCAAACTTTTGCACTGTGGGGCTACAGCAAAAGCCAGGCAATTTTGAGTTTGGACTTTGGAATGGGGAACTGTGAAAGAAAGGCTACATATAAAAGTAGATTCTTTTCAGAAATTTAATATCACAGAAGTAGTCTGAAGACCCAAAGACTAAGGGGTAATAGGATTTGGGTAGGGCCAGGAGATTGGGAAACATACTTAGCTGTGTTTTGGTAGCATCTTCTGGAAAAGAAAGTGTGAAGCTGAAAAGCTATGGAACTGGATTCTGATCTCATTCTACCAAATTTATGTGAGCTCAAGGAATTACCTGTTCCAACTTAAGTCTTCATATACATAAAAGAAAATTGTGGCAAAGGTTCTAAATCCTCAGTAGTTCAAAAGTTCCACGATTCTTTAATGAGTTTGAAGTTACGGAGTTCCACTCAACGTTTACTCAACAGAATACTTAGGAACCAACAAATGCTGGGAATTTGGAGTGAGATAAGGGTTCTACTCTTACCGAGCTCAGTGGGTCATGGGACAACCAGAAATGCAGGCTGCAGAATGAGAAGTGCTGTATTAAAAAAAGTGAACAGAATGAGTGGAGCATTATTAACTATCAATTAATAATTAGTAATGGAATTAATAATTCAGCTTGGGGTCATGGGGTATGGATCAAAAGAACTAACAATGAGCTGGGCCAGAGGGATCAATAGGTGATGATATAGATAATGCTCTTGGCAAAGTACCTGGGACATAATAGGTGTTCAATCGTACTTACCAGATAGTTGAAGTCATCATAAAGAGAATAATTGGCTCCATAAGTTTAGGGAGAGTCGTGTTCTACTCCCACAGTATTAGGTGCCCAGCTACCTTCATTCATCTGACTACAGGGGTCTTTCAAGTGATTCTTTCCACCCGACAGCTTGCTTCAAGGAACATGGCAGTGCTACCTTGATCAGGAGCAACATGTTAAGTTAGGAATTGTTTCTCTCTTGTTCTTCCTCACAGCACACCCTGTTTTGTTTTGTAATAATTTTCTCTATCTCTTGTTCTTGCCATGTCTACCCTTGAAATTAGGAATCATGTTTTTATAATTATTCCTGAGGGTGTATAAATTTTACCTAATGTAAATTATTCCATAAAGTATGTAATAGAAAATTTCCACATGGCCCCTTGGAAGAGTACCACAAAGCAGCACTTACATCTGCTACCACAACAAAGATTGTTCCCTCTCTGTATCCTATTATCTTAGTGGGATGGGTCCTGCCAGCTTCTCACTCACAACTCAGCGAGTCACAGGTAAGGGCAAAGATACTAAATCCAACTGCAACAGAGAGTGCCTTAGTTACCTTCTCTCCTCTTTTCCCCCAAATGTGACCAAAAAAGGGACCTGTCATAAGGAGAGACAAGGAAGGCCCCAGAATCTTTTAGACCTCCCGGGTTTGGGAGGTGCTTTCTCCTGAGCCTACAGTGGGTCTCACTGGTACAGATGTATATAAGTATATGTGTGTCTAACCAAGAACTGCACAGGAATACATCATTTTAGTTACCTAGAAAGTTTCTGAATTGAATAAACATCTTTTTAATCACCCACCATGGCCAGTACATAACTCACGTATACGGGATGCGGAATAAAAACTTAATTTGTTCTGTTGATTTCAGAGCACTTTTGTTTCCTTCACTCAACTTTTCTGGATGTCTCTTCATTTTACCACTTTCTTTTTTTTAGGTTGTGTCAGATGCTACCCAGTTATTTGTAGCCTTTAGTACTCTGGCTATGAAATTTTCCCTTTCTACCCATGAAAATAGGATTGGTTTACTAGGAAGTCATTTCTTGGCCTAGGCTTAATTGAACAAACCATTTTGCCATTGTGAGTCTCCGTGTCTCTAGACCCCGAGAGTCCAGTGCACTACTTGACATGACTGGGTTCCTCCACTGTGTTGTGGGTGGTGCACCTACTTCGTGCCAGACCCTGGACTGGGAACAGAACCGTACGTAAGCCTTCATTTGACTTCAGGGACTTCAGGGCACAAAACTCTGATCACTTCCTGCTTTTTTCCTTTGAGATAAATATAAGGGAGGGTTAATATCAAACAGGGTTCACATCTTTATTCCATGAAGATCTCATACACATTCAGTGAAAATATAACCACCTTCATAAGGCAAAAGGCATATACAAAATATTAAAACAAATACATTTATTTCAACTTAGTAAAAAAACTCAACCTTATTACTTATAAAAAAGGAAAATTAAAATGGGATACATATCAACACAAAATTAAGTTTTGGTGATTTTAATTATTGCTGGCAAATAGGTAAAAAAAAAAATTTCTTTTGTCCTTTTCCAGTGGCAGTGAAAATTGATAAAAGTAATTTGGAAGCCTGTGTCAAGAGCGTTAAATGTGTTCATACTCCTTAACTAAATTTCTCCATTTCAAAAAAAATTTATCTTACTGAAATATTCTAAATGTGGGGAAAAATTAAAAATGTCCAACTGTAAGAAAATGACTAATTAAATTAACTCATACAAATAAATTTGCAGTTACTAAAAATACATATGAGGCCCTAGCTGGTGTGGCTCAGTGGATTGAGTGCCAGCCTGAAAATCAAAGGGTCACTGGTTCGATTCCTAATCAGGACACACGCCTGGGTTGTGGAACAGGTCCCCAGAGGGGAGTGCACAAGAGGCAACCACACATTGATGTTTCTCTTTCTCTCTTTCTCCCTCCCAAAATAAATAAAATATAAATAAAATGCATGTGAGGAATATGCAAAAATAGACAAGTAAGTTATGATAAAATGTTAATGAGGGCAAGATTTTTCTATTTTGTGAAGTCAAAGCCTGACTCAATGCTTCGCAAGGTATCTTACACCAAGTAAGTGTTCAACAAATATTTGTCAGATGAATGTGCACCATATC
This sequence comes from Macrotus californicus, assembly GCA_007922815.1. NCBI lineage: Eukaryota > Metazoa > Chordata > Mammalia > Chiroptera > Phyllostomidae > Macrotus > Macrotus californicus. The sequence goes on along the minus strand of VMDR010004287.1, from coordinate 42,172 downwards.
TTTACAGCTAAGAATACAAAAATATGTGAGTGGAACATACTTTAAAAGGTTAACTAGACCTATATTTTAGAGCAACTATGAATAAGCTTTTTAATTCTTTCTATTTATATTCAGTTCTTTTCTAATTTATTCAATAAACAGACACTACTTTAATAATGAAGAAAAATGTGAATAAATAAATGCAAATGTGTACATTTGGTGAAAATACTGTTTAACAGATTTTTAAATTAAGTTATTTAACATCTGCGTGGGTAGCTCAGTTGGTTAAAGTACGGTCTTGATATGCCAAGGTTGCAGGTTTGCTCACCAGGCAGGGCACATACAAGAATCCTCCAGTGAATGCATAAAGAAGTGGAACAACAAAAATCAATGTTTCTCTCTCTCCCTTTCTTTCTAAAAAAAAAAAAGTTATTTAACAAATTTAAAGTAATGATACAAATTCAAGCAGACTGTTTTAGAAATTTTAAAAATTTTAAGGTTATATAAGAAAAAGTAGGCAAAACCAATTTTTAAAAGCCACAAGAGGGTACACCACATGAAATAAAACAATTAGTTTGGGCTTAAGGACAGGTAGGTCACTGAAACAGAAGTAATCAAGAATTAGATGATTTCATAGATGACAAGTGAGAATTTTTTTACCTAAAACACAGAAAAACAAAGGATTATTCTATTAATGATATTAAAGTAACTAGTTACAAACACAGAAAATGTTCACATAGAACCATGCCTTATATCATATGTCAACATAAATTACATGAATTCAAAACTTAAGTTTTAGAAAAATTCACTCCTTAGAAAAATTAGAATAATCTGAGTATTTAATGTAGACAGAGAGGAGTTGTGATATGCTATGCTAAAAACCAACAGGAAAAAAAATCACCTATTAGACCAGGGACAAAAACTGAGTCCTCAATATGCTCCCCAAAACACATAAATCTACATAAATCCACCAAGTTGAAACAACAAAATAGACAAAACAGTTTGCACTATGAGAAAGGACAAAGATATTGCATATGCAAAACTATCCAATCATGACAGACAGTTAAAGGACATATTAGAAATTTAAGATTTTTTTAACTATATATTGCCTTTAAAAATCTAAAAAATCTATATTAACATGATGTACACATTTTTTTTGTCAGTGTAGGATTTTATTTTATTGTTGTTCAAGTACAGTTTTTCCCATTTTTTCCCTGTTACTCTCCCCTGCCCTGCACACCCCCCACCTCCCACCTCCCACTTTCAAGCCTCCCTCTCCCCCGTTGTCCTTGTCTACAGGTTCTTTATACGTGTTCCTTGACTTGACCCTTCCCCTTCCTTCCCTGTTATCCCCCTTCCCCCTCCCCTCTGGTCACTGTGAGATTGTTCTCTATTTCACTGTCTCTGGTTCTGTTTTGCTGGCTTATTTGTTTTGTTGATTAGGATCCACTTATAGGTGAGATCATATGAGGTACTACATTCTTGTACATAAAATTTGCAAATCTAAAACTATGTTGCCAAATACCTGCAAGAATATTATGAGAAGGGCACTTGCATATATTGCTGGAGGCATTGTAAACTGCTATAAGCTTTTTTCTGGACAGCAATTTGGCAATGTGTTTCAAGAGTCATAAAAATGTTCATACCCTTTAACCTAGTAATTCTACTTCTGGGAATCTTTCCTAAGGAAATAATCCAAAATATTAAAAAATACCATATGCCTGACAATGTTTATCCCAGTGTAATTTATACTATATAAAAATGGAAACCACTCAAACTGTTCAATAGAAAGGCTATGCTTTAGTAAATTGTGGTCCATTCATTCAATGGAATATACATGAATATAAAATGGTGAGTATTATAACCATCATTTTTACCATCAGTTTCACCTCAGGGTTGAAATCCTTTTCTATGAGATCAGCTGATGTTTTCCTTAGTTAATAAAACTAACGAAAGATGTTGTGCCTCATCTTGGTTGCTGACATTTTTACTTAATATTATGTTACTTAAAGTTTCCTGAGACACTTTAGATTATCTCATGTGTGAAATCAGGTTAAGTGTACTTCTGCTTCAGAAAACAAAATTTATGCACAATATGAATAGAAAATGTAGGAAAGAAATTTGGAAGAAATATGCAAACAATCATTTTGGGTTCAGGGCCTGCTTACTTGTGAATCTGGCCACCTTTTCTATAATACACAAGTGGTTGCTTAATTGGAAAAGATTCAGTAAGAAACAATATGCTTTAATTTGGAGCAAGAAAGAAGGTAGTCTAATTTTACATGATGAAGCTCACATTTTAGTTGAATGTCTTTATAACTAAAGTAGTAAAACAGTATTTTTTATCCTCACCTGAGGACATGCTTACTGATTTTAAGGAAAGGGGAAGGAAAGGGAGAGAGAGAGAGAGAAACACATAGATGTGAGGGAGAAACGTCGATCAGCTGCCTCTTGCACGCACCCCGACCGGGAACTTAGTCTGCAGCCCAGGCATGTGCCCTGATCCAGAACTGAACCTGTGACCTTTCAGTTTATGGGATGATGCTCCAACCAACTGAACCACACTGGTAGGGATAAAACAATATTTTTAAAATGAGAAGATTAATTAATTTTTTGAGAGTTATACTTTCATTTTTTTCAGGGCCAATACTAGAGGTTTATCATAATTTGTAAAACTTCTCAAAGGTATACCTGGTAAAATGTCAAAAGTGCCTATGATTTTAACTTTTCTGGATTATAATATCCCAAAATAACTCAGATTAACTGAACATCACAGATATTCAAGTGGGTTAAAAAATGATAAATAAAGTTCAATAAGAATTGAACTTTGTGTTTTTTTGGGGGGATGAGTAGCATATCCAACTCCAACTCATAAAATAGTGACTGCTTAGTACCAGTAATTGTGTTCCAAGAAAAGGATATTGAGCCCTGGCTGGTATGGCTCAGTGGATTGAGTGCCAGCCGGCAAACCAAAGGGTCACCGGTTTGATTCCCAGTCAGGGCACTTGCCTGGGTTGGAGGCCAGGTCCCCATTGGGGGCGTTCAAGAGGCAACCACACATTGGTGTTTCTCTCCTTCTCTTTCTTCTTCCCTTCCCCTCTCTCTAAAAGTAAATTAATAAAACCTTTTTTTAAACAAAGAAAAGGATATTGAAATACTAGACATTTTTGACCAAGGAAGTTGAGTCTTAGACACTAAATGACTTTCCTAAGTTCTTGAAGATAGCTCTTGACTGAACTGGAAACAGAATTTTGAAATTCTGTTCCCATTCCACTGTACTGTCATATCCACCAGGGCATACAGTCCAGTTTCCCAAGTCACCAGCTTCTGTTGAGATGTCATCAGAAAGTTCTTTTGTCATGGGTGTGACAATCTTCCTTTCTCACCTTGTTAATCAGCACGAGAAAGATCTTTTCTGATACACTGATGTAAGTTTGACAGTCCTGTTATAATCACTCATCATATCCTTCATATTGTGTAATATTTAACATAGTTTTAAGTAAATATTTGTGTAATTACTAAAATGAGGGCAGGGGCCATATCTCTTTTTGGTGCCTAATACCATGCCTAGCATAAAATATTTATTAAATATTTAGAAGATAATTTGTGAATGAATAAATGAATGGCCAAGAAATTTTCACACTCAAAGTCCATTGAAGGGAATGTTATAGGGAATAACAAGAAGAAACATGATTTTTCACACTGCCTAATTATTTATGGATCTGATTTTCATGAAAAGCAGCACAAGCCAAGCCTATAGGAGTCTGAAAGTATTTAGAGAAATTAAAGAACAGTAGGTTAATTAAAGGGTAATAGGTCAAAGTACAAATAAATTAACGGTGTTTGGTATGTGACCCCAACCTCTGAAATACATGTCAGGAGAACAATGACTGCATTTTCTCACTGAACCACTTACAAAACTCTGGTCAGAGAATGAATGTTGGCATCTGTTCTTTTCTGAAACAACAGCAGGGCAGCAAAATTTATCCTACTTGCTTTATAAAATGTCTACATAGCAAAGACCAAGTTATGTTTTCTATAAAGCCAAATGCTAGCAATTAAGGTGAAAATCAATCAGCCTCAATTTCAGATTCATTGACAGACATATTTAAAAGGACTGACAGAAAAATAACAATTACATGCCTGGTCCAGCTCTCTGCAGCTCTCCTTTAATCATGGCCATTGACTCAGAACCTGGCATCTTGGGTTCTAGTTCTGATTTCTGGTTGTGTTGCCTTAGCCTTCCAGATACCAGTTTCCTCATCAGCAAAATGAAAGAATTCGAAGGTTCTTTCCAATTCTGGAATCTCTGTGATTTATGCTATTGTGTAAGTAAGTGCTAGTGAACAAACTGAATTAACTAACATGGTTGATAATGCGTTTTAAACATCAACATGGCTTAATGGGAGGGCTTATGCAAACAGTGATTGAAGGCCATTTTTATCCACACGAATTGATTGTTAAAATTCCATTGGCTTTGGAAAATTTGAATGTCTGTCTTAAATAAAGGCTACCATAACCAGCCACCCCACTCCACCTCCACCCTACCGTCAGTTATTTTGGTTACATGACCAGATATGCATCCAAACCAGCTGTCAATGTAAGTGGAAAAAATATACGAAATAGTTCAACTTGTCTAAAATTTTGTAAAGAGAAAACAAAGTATAATTTTTATGTATTTATTTAAATGTTTAATTAAGTTGTTTAAAAAATCAGGTTAGATTTCTACTCCCTGGGAAGATTAAATTTAAACTTAATTTTTTCTTACCCCTAGGAAAAAAGAAGTTGTAAGCCTGCAACTTACCCATGGCCATTTTTGCTGTACACAACACCCCCACCCTCTGCCCCTACACTCACAAAATCAAGCTTAGGAAATACAGCTATTTACATATCTGAAACTTTATGTAATCATGTGACAAATACCTTTAAAAGACAAAGCACAGTACTGGAAGCTATGTGCCAAGTAAGACAGGAAACCATCTCTGCTCTAAAGCGTTCATAATCTAGCAGGATGGCTTAAGAGGGAGGGCTGCAAGGTCCAAGAACAAGACTTTCCTGCCTAAAAACCAGTGGCAGATTTTCAATCACCTATCCTTCATGGAATAAACAGCCCCTTAAACTTGTGCTTTTACTGCCTTCAACCACATTACAGGAGAAGCCAGAAGATGTAAAAGAAGTATTTATGTACTTGTTCAACAAACAAACATTGAGTACCTATTCAACAAATGAAAAAACTGTACTTTTGAATGTAGATCGCATGACCTTCAACACACACACACACACACACACACACACACACACACACACACACGAAGCAGGCTCTATTCAAAGTTCAAGCTTCCAGCTAAGATACTTCAGGTATTGGTTTCTGTCACTCTCTGCCTTCAAAGCTGTTTCCCCAGTGCCTAGCACTCTCTAGGAGCTCAAACTGCTTGCTCAATAACAGCAAATACTTCTGTAACCCTTACTTTTATATATGCTGACTCATTAAATAGTCTCAATAGCTCCAAATGAGGCAGGCACTGTTATATATTAATGTTACAGATAAGAAAGCTGAAGCACAGAAAGACTAAGCAACTTGCCCAAGGTCACATGACTAGTAAATGATGGACTCTGGCCAGAAAACCCAAGCTCTTGACTACCATGCGATGCCACTTCTAAATAAGTAAGTGGCATTCCAAGCAATGGGATGGAAAAGAAAAGGAACTAATAGCATATTTGGCCCCATAGTCAGAAGGGAAAGAACTGGGACCTCTGAGACTGGTTGGAAATGTTAATAGCCAAGAGGAACGAGGCAGGTCTGAGGTGTTAGGCATCCCAAAGGGGTTGCACTGGGACAATCTTTGGATGGTGAAATTGACAGAGACTGTTCAATGAGAAAGAGATATGTAAGAAAGCTCCTGTAAAAATCAGAAATGTTTTCTGGTCCTTTTGAGCATTTTTTCTTCTGCCAGTCTTTCCTTATGCTATTTTCTTTCTTTGTCCCCTTTATTTACAATCCCTTTTAGCCTATTATAATGTTGACCTAAATTTTAAATTATTGTATTTATTCAGTCAAATGTATACATCTCTCTCTTTGCACTCCCATGAAAAGAAAAAAACCGAAGTTATCTCAAACGTTCCTTATTAGTGTGGTACATGCAGGTCAATGACTCTTAGTGGAAGAAGTCTCCCCAATGTGAAGCCTCCAAAAGTGGACTAATCCCTAAAAAGTAAGAGATTATGAAATAAATCTTGGTACCCCATCACTTCAATATTAGAAGAGATGGCCAAATCTTAAGAACAAAGCGTTTCATGTTTAAATTCAACATTTTCTTTTAAATACTAAAAATTTCTCCAAACTTACATTTAAGACTACTTTAAGATCGATTAGACTTTTCACTTTATAATAAGAGCAAGAATTCATTTTTGCCAAATGTCGGCTAAGGAATAGTTTATAGAATGCTGACATTTCTGGGTTTCTGAAAAGAACACTAAAACACTAGTAAGTTATATTTATGCACTTAACTATATGATTACATAAAAATAATAGTGAGTCATTTACAGGAGTTGTCTAGAGTAAATTCTCAGCATCATGAGGCAGTTTATGCCTTGTCTGGTACAGTGTATGGATTAATAAATTAATCTGAGCATACTTAGTCTAATTAGTAAAACAAAGCAAACAGTCTGCTACCAGAACAAGCGCTTGTTGTTAAAGACTGAAAATAAGGATCAACACTGCAGCATTTACAACCACGTAAGTTGATAAACCACAATTTCGGTGCTGTAAATATGGAATAAGTAAAACCAATATCAGGACTGACATCAGGAGCATACCCATGGGCTCTATATTGCCTAAGTTAAGTCACTACAATGTATTTTAGTAGTGTGATGGACAGCCCAAACAAAAGAGATCCCATTTTGAAGAGATTGATTTGGGGGTGAGGAAGGTGATGTGATATTCATCTTTGTATAGCTTCTTAAAACTGATTTACTGCAGTGGCTTGTGAAAGTAACAGATGTTTATTTGAATGAATATTCATTGGCTGACATCAAGTCCCAGTAGATGACACTTTCCTCTTAAGAGGTCATATTTTCCTCTTAAGGAGTGTTTGTTATTGCAGTTGCCAATTGTCTATTTAGATGACATAACACTAAGGAGCTATGTAAAGTGGAGTATTGATGTATAATGATGTAGAGTCTGAACCAGAGGTAATATGCTAATTAGAAACAGCAATAATGACAAATATAAACATCATTGTGGCTTACCTTATCCTTCTCAACAGCACCGTGATAGCTTCTCATCAACCAATCGTGAATTTTCTTTTAAATTACCTTCTTAGTACATTGCTTGAGTTGTAAAAATATTTATTTAAGAAAGAACATTACCAAGAAGTGAGATGCCTTTAAATAACCATTGAAACCAAATAAAGAACTTTATTATAAGTTTTAAAAAATATAGCCCTGCCCTGACTGGTGTGGCTCAGAGGGTTGGATGTTGTTCCTCAAACCTAAAGGTTGCTAGTTTGATTTCCAGTCAGGGCACCTGCCTGGGTTGCTGGCCAGGTCCCTGGTTGGGAGCCTGCAAGAGGCAATCGATCGATGTTTCTTTCTCTCTCTCTCCCTCCCCTCACTCCTTCCCCCCTTCTCTAAAAATAAATAAATGAAATCTTTAAAAAATTATAGCCCTAGTTGGGTGGCTCAGTTGGTTGGAGCATCCTCACATATACCAAAGGGTTGTGGGTTCGATTCTTGGTCAGGGCACATAGGTTTGGGGTTCAGTCCCTCTTTGGGGTGCATATGGGAGGCAACAGATGTTTCTCACATTGGTATTTCTCTCTCAAATCAATAAACAATATCCTCGAGTGAGGATAAAAAAATTATAAGGTTTTGTATGAATAAAAATTATTATTATTTGGAGCCAAGCTGCATCTCTACCACTCGCTACACAAAATCTTGCTTTCTTCTGTGTGTGTTTTTAGAGAAAACAGCAATATCAGAAGTACAGATAACCTGTTATAATTGTTTGTTTCGTGAATTCATGCACTGGGGCCCGTTTATCATCCCTAAAGTTACTTTGGCTCTGCAAAAGATTATCTTGGCAGAAGTTTTATTAGTGTGTCAAATTGTCTTTTAAGAAACTTGGCCAGGATCACTGCCCAAGATGGCAACTTATAAATTTTAGACCTTATTTCTATATGCATTCCAACTCTCCTCCCCCAAGACAGTAGCACTATGAATTTTCTGGCACTATGACCCAAACGCAAATCTGTTACAGAATTCCAGAAACAAATAAGATAATTTTAGGAGCAGAGTTACAATGAGATAATGATCTTGTCATATTTCTTGATTCATGAAATGCCTAGAGTATTTAGTAACATTAAATAACTACGTCTCCATTATCTATGGTATTAGGAACAGATATAACAGATACATTGAAATCTGTAGCTAATTCAAAAGTATCACTGTTCAGCCATTAGAATTAGCCTTATTTCTCAAATTCACATATGTGTTTGCTATTATTTAACCCTTTATATTAGTGGTTCTCAACTTGAGTTGCACATTTGAATCATCTGATGATTGAGGAACTGTTAGAAATCCAGACACCCAGGTCACTATATCCACCCAACTAACTACATCAAAACTGTGGGGCTGAGACCCAGACTTTAGTAGTTTTTTTAAATCTCCCCCTGATGAGTCCAACGCACAGTCAAGGTGAAGAGCTTCTTAGTGGTAAGGATGCTGAGTGTCAGAGATAAAGAGAAACAATAAGAATATAATGTTTACTAAATTAAAGAGTAATTGTCAGTGATTATGCAAATTGCTATAGACCAATGATATGTGGAAGGAGATATTTCTGCTATTTTTCTCTGATTTCTTTGAAAATCATAACTCCAGTCTCATCTATTATTTGAGAGGGAAAAATTCCCAATTATAGAAGTATTTACCTACTTAAGTATGAAATACATCAGTGATATAAGTTACCCCTATATTTCAATATATAACAATTATTTCTTAATTTGTTAAGTTTTTTTCAGAGAAGTAGTTTGAAATAGATACTTAGCAAAAATATTTATTCTAAAATGATATAATGTATATACATTATAGTATAGTCATGATGCAAAATTAATAATTTTTAAATGGTATTTGGAGGTAGCAGGGATGTCCTTGAGAAGTGCACTTAGCCATTCTCGGTTTAGGGAAAAATGATGAATCTATCTTTTCTGCTGTTAACTCCTGGCAGTTTGTTTTCACAAAGTATGTTTTCCTGAGGTATCTCATAAGAATTATCGACTAAGAAAGATTTATTTGCTTAGATATAATTAATATATTTAATATAGAAGGCATTATCACATATACAGTGATTAGATTAAAACCAACCAGGGTTCAAAGCCTAGTTATGCCCCTCCTAGCCATGTTTCCTAGAGCCTGTTCATCTAGCCTGGGATTCACTTTTTTCATCTTTAAAGAGAGTGTATTTATATCTTCTGTGCAAAGTTGTTAATTGTGGGACATTCAATATGGAAATGTTGACTAAGCCTTTAGCATAGTGCCTGGCACATGGTATCCTCTGAATAAATGGAAGTTATTTTTAAATTTATTATTAATTTTTTATTGTTCAATTACAGTTGTCCCAATTTTTCCCCCACTGCTCTCTCCTCTCCGCCCTCCCTACCCCCACATAGTCAGTCCCCACCCTGTTGTCCATGTCCATGGGTCATTCATACCTGTTTCCTGACTTGACCCTTCCCCTTCTTTCCCCCATTATCTCCCTGCCCCCTCCCCTCTGGTCGCTGTCAGTTTGTTCTTTATTTCCATGTCTCTGGTTCTATTTTGCTCACTTGTTTATTTTGTTGATTAGGTTCCACTTATAGGTGAGATCATATGGTATTTGTCTTTCACTGCCTGGCTTATTTCACTGGGCATAATGCTCTCTAGTTCCATCCATGCTGTCTTGAAGGATGCAAGTTCCTTCTTTCTTTCTGCTGTGTAGTATTCCATTGCATAGATGTACCACAGTTTTTTGGCCCACTCATTTACTGATGGGCACTAAGGCTATTTCCTGCACTTGGCTGTTGTAAATAATGCTGCTCTGAACATTGGGGTGCATAGGTTCTTTTGAATTGGTGATTCAGGATTCTTAGGGTATAATCCCAGCAGTGGAATCACTGGATCAAAAGGCAGTTCCATTTTTTGTTTCCTGAGGAAATTCGCTGGTGTGGCTCAGTGGACTGAGTGCCGGCCTGGGAACTGAAAGGTTGCCAGTTTCAATTCCCAATCAAGGTGCATGCTTGGGTTTTGGGCCATGTTCCTAGTTGGGGACATGCGAGAGACAACTGATTGATGTATCTCTTGCACATTTCTGTTTCTCTCCCTCTGTTTCTCAGTCCTTTCCTCGCTCTCTAAAAGTAAATAAATAAAATCTTTTTTAAAAAAGGAAGTTATTTTTAAATTATTCAAGCTGATTTTTTAAAAGCCTATTTTCCCCATTGTGTAATATATGCTGCTTTTTTTTTTCTATAATAGCCCACCACAGACTTGATATTCAAGAGGGTAACAGGAAATCTTTATATATTCTTAAATTCAGGCAAAGAGCAGCACGGAGTGTTAGCAGCTGCACAGGGGCACTCGTGGCCATGTGGGTTCAGTGCGGAAGCTACCGTGCTCACTCACTACCTGAGGTGCCCCACTTTATGAACAGATGGGAGCCGGGCGATGTGTGCCTCAGCAAAGCTGGAATCAGCCCCAGCACAGACAGTCTCAGGTGCTACTGAAGAGTGGGAATCAAGAATGTTAAATCATCATGTTCTGAGGATCTCCCATTCTTTCTATATTGCATTTCATTGATTCTGATGTGCACGTTTTAACATCTCTGAAGTTCAAATGTGCCATCTGATCGATAGTATTCTAAATTACCCTCAGCCAAGCCATACTTTCTGAGGTAGTTGGTATTGCCTGTGACTCCATACACTTGTCCATAGTTCTTTTTATTGTTGTGATGCACGATAAAACACAGGCCAAGTAAGTTTTAAAAACTTGTTTAAATAACTGTAAAATTAAAATTCTAAGTGTTGGAAAATAGTGTCATAGTTTAATTGGCAGTGAATTTTCTTTCTTAATGGCACATCAAATTATAATGCATCTTAGACTCTGATCTTTAATTTGATATAATGGTTTTTGGACAGCAACTTGACAGTATGCCTCAAAAACTTTTACAATGTGAGTCTTTCCAGTAGTTTCAATGTTCCTAGTTCCTCTTAAGGAAACAGTAAAAATTAAACCACCTTAATTCTTTTGTCTTAGTTGTTTAGTCTAAGTTTATTTTTTACTCATTCATTTATTTTTTTTTAGAGAGAGGGGAAGGGAGGGAGAGAGAAAGAGAAACATCAGTGTAAGAAAGATACATGGGTAAGTTGCCTCTCAGATGCACCCCGACCAGAGACTGAATCCACAGCCCAGGCATGTCCCCTGACCAGGAGTCGAACTGGCAACATTTCACTTCGCAGGACAGCACCCGGTCAAGTGAGCCACACCAGTCAGGGCTCATCTGAGTTTATTAACATGGTAGGCAGAATAATGACCCCCCCGAACTCTACCAAAAAAAAAAAATGTCCATGTCCCAATTCCTGGAACCTATGAATATGTAAGTTTACATGGCAAAGGGAAATTAAACTTGCAGATGAATGAATGCAATTTATAACATGATCTTAAAATGATTATCCTGGATTGTTTAGATGGGTGACAAGGATCATTAGAAGTGAAAAACTGAAGGAAAACGGAGTCAGAAAAGGAGATAGAGGGAAGGAGGGGTTGCAGTAACATGACACGGTGTGAGAAGCGCTCAGCTGCTGTTGGTGACGTTGAATATGGAGGAAAGACCTACAAACCTAGCAATGCAGGACAGAAGCAAGGCAAGGAGACATTTTCTGCTCCAGGCCCTCCAAAAAGGACCAGAGCTGTCCCAACACCATAATGAGAGGGAGAGCCAGGTCAGATTTCTAACCTACAGAACAGCAAGATAACACGTGCCTGTTGTAAGCTACTAAGTGTGTGGGAATCTGCTATATCAGCAAAAAAGTAACTAATATAGTTGATAAGGTAGAAAAATTTTATGATTGATTGTGGGCATTAGGTAAATCATCACTAGATTTGTGAATTTAATAGACCAGTAAAAGTTTCAAAAATGTTAGGGCCAGTTGCCAGCTTTTCATTTTGTTGCTTCATTTTAAAGTTACTGCTTAAAATTATAACATATCAGCATATTATAACATAGTTTTACAAAAGAATAATGCATAAAGCAAATGTTTAAATACACTTGACTTAGAAAAAAACTCATTGCATTATTTTTCTCACCCATCTAAGGACCAATAAAAATATCCGATACAGCACTACTCTATGACCAAGCATTTGGAACCTCTGTATTAGCAGCATTTTGTTGATTCCCTAAAAAGAGGGGCATTGGGATAAAAACAACCACAACAAAAATCCTTAGATTGTAAATTCTTAATTCAGAATTATCAAAGGTTTGGAGTTAGACATCTTATAATTACTTTTTGCTGTGATTTCTTTTTGACTCTTCCCCATTGTCCCTTGAGATATATGTAGAACATCTTGTATTAGATTTTTATGGTTGCTGAAACAAATCGAAACAGAACCCCTCTGAGTTCCATTGCTCTGGGTTCTACTTCCTGCCACTGATAATAACCGTGATTCCCAATGTCAGAGCCTTATGAAAAGGAAAGGAAATATTTACTCAAAAGTTATACAGGTTTAGAACAATGGTGGAATTCTGCTGTTAAATCTCACTCCCTTTAGAAACAAACAAACAAACAAAAAAAAACCCACAAACACACAGTCCTGCCTCCTCTTGCCAAACCAGACCAGCCAGAGGTGCCATCTCTCAAGAAAAGTACTAGAAGTCTGTAGTTTAGCTGGGCAGATTCCTGTCTGTGTCCTGGCTCCCTCCAGTCGTCCATGCTCAGCTAGCAAGGCTCCTGCTTTTAATCCCAAACTGCACCTTCATGGTGGGCCTGGGAATCCTTCTGCATCCTTCCAAACCATGTGGCCAAGACCCCTCACTGCTGCTACACGGTCAAGAGGCTTCTCCTTTCCCAGCCAGACGGTCAAAAGCCCCCACATGGCTGTTACATCCTGCTTTTCTGCTTCTTTCTAAGCTCTGTGGTCAAGAGAGCCCCCTCTCTGCTCCCAAACCACAGGGTTAAGCCCCAGCATGGCTGCTGTGCCTGGGTTTAAATCCTGTTTGGGATCTTTCTTCATAACCCTATTTCCAACTCCTCTCATACTGGGTCTCACCTGCCAGTAGTCTGGTTTCTTCTGCTTTTCCCAGTGGCCACTGTTAGTCCAAGGAGCCTGGCCCTGTGACTAGGAGCAGACTCTAAGCCCCTCAGGTTACATCGCATCAGGGGTTAGAGTCACGCTCATCTCCCTGGCATAGCTTTTAACTTTACTAAAACACTGTTCAAGTTCTTCAGATATGCAAAATAACTCTCAATGGCCCTGCTCCATTTCACTCATCCCCCAGGAGATAGCTATGGGGGTTTTCTCCATTTGGGGGGACCTCTAGCTCAGCATCCCATTAAAAAATTACCACAAACCTGGTATCTTAAAACCACAAACACTTATTCTTTCACAGTTCTGGAGGTCAGAAGTCAGAAATCAGTCTCAATGGGCTGAATACAAGGTGCTGACAGGGCCACACTCCCCCCAGAGGCTCTAGAACAGGAGAATCAGTCTCCTTGTCTTTCCCAGCTTCAAGAGCTACACGCCTTGGCTCGTGGCCTCTTTCTCCTTCTTCGAAGCCAATAGTATTACATCTCCAAATCAATCAACCCCTTTCTCCCCCTCCCTTTGTCTCTCTTTGCTGAGCTGGTCACTTGGCCTTCTTTCTTCTGTGTCAAATATCCCTCTACCCACCTCTTCTAAGGACATTTGTGATTACATTTTAGTGCCCACCCAGATATCAAGGTAATCCTCCCATTGTAAGTTCCTTAATTTAATCATCTATCCAAAGTCTCTTTTGTCATATTAATAACATTTACAGGTTCCAAGGATTAGAAATTGGATACACTTGGGGGCCATTGCTCAGCCAACCACATATGCTTAGTTCATCCACATATTGCATAGCCATTGCATTTTTTTAAGTGGGAAAACTTTTTGTAAGAATCCATTAAGTTACCTATTAAAGTAGTGACATAGTCTAGAATGTCTACATCCTAGAAAGCCATGACTACCAGAGAAAAGAGGGTCATAACACAACTTAGCAGTTCTGATTAATAGCCTATTCCTTATATATAATATCCCTTGCAGAAAGCCCTGTTCTACGTAGAAAAGTATAAACTACTTATGACTATTCCACATTAATTTTGTAACATTCTCTGAAACTCGGGGTGCAAAAATGACACTCAGGCTGCTAGTGCAGAACAGCGTACCGAGCATTTCTCCACAGATGCTCAGGCACCCCCCATTTCAGCAGTGCATTCCTGAGATCGGCTGGGGCTCAGGCACACAAAAATGTAATTTAAGAGCACTCCAAGGGCCTCTTCTTCCCTTCTACTGAATCGCTATCAGACAACTGGAGGATCAGTTGTACTGTCGGGAAAAATAACACAAGGAACAAGCTGGCAAACCCAATCCTGTTTTAGCCATTGCTGCTGAGGTTCAGTAAACAGTGTCTGAGTGACTCTGACCCACTTAATGCCCAGCTAAGCACCAAGGAAGAACATGGGCATAGGGAGGGTTTGTCTCTGTCAGTCCCTAATAAATAAAACATGTATCTCATATACCTGGGAAAGAAGAGAGACTCCAAATCAGTGGTTTCAGTGTAGTTCTAAGTTCCATAGGATTTCACAGTGCCTCAAAGGGGGCAGCCATGATAGACAGAAGAGACAGATCAGGGCCAGCTCTGGGTCATTCACCCTAGGTTTATCCAGAGCAATCTCACTTTTATCTGTTCCACTTACTAGGGTCCTGGGTGTTTTTGTCTTTAAGAATCATTCAGCTAGGCACCACATCATCTTTTTTCCATTTATTTGGCTTCACTTTTTTCCCCAAATTATTTAATGTAGCTTATAAAAGTTGCATAAATATGATATTAACAATAATTAATAAGGCTTCAAAAGAGAAGAAGGCTCCCATGGATGGGTTTTAAAAGAACTGCTATAGATAAGCAGAGAGAAGAGGAGACCATTTGAGTCAGGAGGTAAGGAAAACCAGAAGGGTGATAGTACTCTTATGTGCCTGGGGACAATAGTTCAGTTTATCTCAAGTGAAAAATTAAGGTTAAAAGACCTTATTAAGTTTGCTAGGACCAGCGTAACAAAGCATCACAAATTGAGTGGCTTAAACAGCAGACACTTATTGCGTCACATGGAGTCCCAAAGTCTGAGATCAAGTGTGGGCAGAGCCGTGCTCCCACTGCTAGCAGAAGGGCCTGTTCTAGGATCTCTCCCAGCCTCTGGTAGTTCCATGGCTTGTGGCAGTATAACTCCACTCTTCACACTGCGCTCTCCCTGTGTGCACACGTCTGTGTCCTTTGTTCTAAGGACACCAGTCATATGGATTTAGCAGCCCACCCTATTCCAGAATGACCTCCTCTTAACTGTTACATCTGCAATGACCCTATTTCCAAATAAGGTCACATTCGGAGATACTAGTGGTAGAGACTTCAATATATAAATTTTTTTTTCTTTGGGGGTGGGGGTGGGGGTGGGGGTGAGGTGGGTGGGGGAGGCACAATTCAACCCATACCAAAGCCCAATGAGTCTACTTGAGTCTGTAGGCAATGGTGAGCTACTAACTGACGATTTTTTCCCTGCTTTCTTGGTGTCAGGAAACTGATGTGTTCCAGCAGATCTTTAGGAAAGACTGCCTAGTTGTTGTGGGCAATAATAATTGAAGGAGCTATAACCTGGAGGCAGAAAGGCTCATTTTAGGCTGTTTAAGGGCTACAATCTAGTACATCGCCTACAGGGGCGGCATGATCTGTACACCCTGCCCTGCAGGCCTCAGGGCGGATCATTCTCCTCCCCCCTTTGCCTTCTATCCAAACTGGCTCTGCTTCGGGCTAAGAGGGCGCCTGTATTCTGAATGCCTCAGGTCCTTTCCTCCTCAGGGTCTTTGACACATTGTTCTTTATACTTAGATTGCTCTCTCCCTGCTTCACTTACTTAATGCCACCACTTCAGAGATCAAGGCAAGTGGCACTTCCTCAAGAAATCTTCACTTGAGCTCTCCAACTGGATCTGTCTCTCCAGTTACTTGCAATCTTAGTCCTTCTGTGAAGCATTACCCTGATTGTAGCTTTATTGATTAATTATGGAATTTGTCATTTGCTGTCTGTCTGCCCTGCCAGACTATAAATTCCATGAGGGTAGGATCAGCGTCTGTCTTAACATCATTGCTATAGCATGAATGCCTTGTGCAGAATAGGTGCTCAATGTGTATTTGTTGCATAAACAAGGTAACAGAAAGCATGCTAGGGTAGGAGCTTTGGGAATGGAAAATGAAACACAGAGAAGAGGTTCAGAACAGTTCACGATTTGGAACTGGATGTGACAGGCAAAGTTACCTTAAAGGATTTGAGTGTGAGAGAAGGATGGTACCACTGTTAGAAATGAGGCAAGTGGCAGCTAGGTTTCGAGTCCCATTTTTGCATTTTTAATGTAAGTTTGATGATGAGACACTTAAGTAGAAACATCTACCACTTAGTTCAATAAAGGAAGGTAGGCAGATATTTGAGGTTGCTGTAGGGGGCTCCTAATAAACATTGCTGAGGGACAGGAAGTTCTATCTTATTTAGTCTGTATTTCTAATGCAATAGCTTCACAGACATCCTTCGTATGTATTTTTTATTATTAAAATACTCATGTTTAATGTAGATAATTTGGACAATAAGGAAAGGAAGGCTAAAAGGAGGTCACCACTACACATCAGTCACTAGTGACATAAGTTTTAGGGGTAAATTGACTTAAACCAATGTATTAAGTATTTTGGTCTATTTACACTGAGTTAATTTGAACTGCATGTATGTATAGTTTGAATGAAGAACAGCTATCTCAGAAATGACTTGTTATCCTTCACTCTTATTTTTTCAGAGAACCATTTAGTTTTTAATTGTGGCATTAAAGCCCTACATTTGCTGTGTACGAGACACCCTCATCCCACCTGAATGGTTGGTCTCTGCCCGATTCCCCTCTGCTCTCTGCTGCACTTAGAGGAGAGGACTCAGCAGTATTAACAGTCACCAAAGGGAACTATTCTGAGAGCATTTTTCTTCCAAACCTGCGATTCTAGATTAAAGAAGCCAATGCTCAAATGCTACATACAGGGCTGTTCTCCAATGTACTTGCATATTATTTTATCATAGATGTTTTCAAACTGGGAGCATACCATTCTATTGCATTTGCTGCACTAGAAACTATGGAAAGCCTTTTTGCAGAGACAGATGAGGATCCCATTTTTTAGAAAAGAGATAGATAATGTTAGGCAATTTGGAGAAACCTTTTTACTGCTCTTGTAAAAATTCTTGTTCTGAAATGGAGAATAAAAATCATAAGTCAAACAAAAGTAGAGGAAGACAGAGAGAAAACTGAAGATCACCTTAGAAAAGAAGCAGAACCAGGAAGAACAAAGTGTAACCGCCCCAAAGTGGCAGGCAACTCTGAAATTAAAATGTGTTTTAAGTTAAAAATTCCCTTGTATTTGATTGTCTCAACTAAGATACTTTTATAATTTTTAATTATGCCCTTTCTCTCCCCTCAAATGCTACAACAATTAATCTTGCATTCACTAAAAGCTTTTATATGAGCATTAGTGAGGAGTCATTTTTTCCGCGTGGATGAAGAAATTTGGCTTAGAAATTGGATTAGTTATACATGTTTGGAAACAGCTTATATGTAGTACAACAGTTTCCACTCAAACATGAGGTTGTGATTATACACATCTTTGCAGATGTGAAATTTAAATATAACAACATTTACTGAGTGGCACAATACATTATTTAAAAACCCCTAGCAAAGCGAACTGTAATTTGCTATTTTAAGACTTTTTTTGTAAATGCTAAGAATTTATTGGAAGAGTCAATTCTACCCACTTGTTGATGGAGTTCTTAGATGAGCATGGAATCCATTACCTTTTACTCAACCAGTCCTTACTAACCAATTCTTGTTTTGGTCAACAAAGAGCGTCATTAGAAGCACTGACCTGCTGGTGCTGCCTGGCATCCAGGGTAGGGAATGTGGTTCACTTCTGGCCGAAGTCAAGCTGCAGTCTGTTGTGTGTGTATCAAAAGTTCAGCTCTCCTAAGGCAGGTGCTACTCCTTCACTACACCAGCTTGTGCTTTCCTGACACTTAGAGGTGAAGTGTGGGGGTGCAAGCAACAACTTGCACCATGAGGCAACGAGCAGGTGAGGATGGCTAGGATGATAGAAGGAGCCCGGGTCCCTAATGATGTCAGTACACCTTACTGTGTCCCAGCCCTCAACTGCTCATAGCTAGTCTGTTTTTTAGTAACATGAAAAATCTATTCTGTTTAAGCCACTATGGTAGAGTTTTCTATTATCTGTAGCTGTGTGCAACACTAACTCATACAGTAACCAATTCTCTTATGCATTCTTTGCCCTTTTCTGTTGAGGTTGGCTGAGAGAAAGAGAGAAGGAGAAAGAAAAAGAGAGGAAGGGAGGGAGGGAGAGAGTAAGGTGGGGGGGGAGAGAGAGAGAGAGAGAGAGAGAGAGAGAGAGAGAGAACACTTTATTTAACATAGTGAAATACTTCCATACAATTTTTAAATAGCCATTGCTGTAAGCCTTCCAAGGGCCAGACTCTTGACCCAGTGGTCTTGGTTACTCCACTGAGGCCTATTGCACTTTCTATGATTCAGCATGGATTCAGGTCAATGTCAGGGGCAGCAAGGGACCTCTAGAACCTTGATGCAGCTGGGCCCTGCATTCTTACACATGAGCCTTTTTCATGTCTTAAGGTTGTTAAATACTTTGAATGTCATCTCAGATAAAGCATCAGAAGCTCTGACCCTGCATAAGAGGCACCCGAGTCAGCAAAACAGGATGTCTGAGCAGGCAGACCAGGGTGGGGCAACACCCATGTGGATGGTTGGGAGACAGGTTCCAGGGGCTGGATGGCGCGGTTGGGAGACACCCAATAAGAGAAGGACAAGACTACACTTTCCCATAGTGCGTTTTTTTTTCTTTAAAAACCCTGCACAGAACCACCCAAACGGGAACTGGTCTGAGCTGGGAACTGGTCTCAGCTCGACTGTTTCCCCCTCTCTCGCTCCCAAGAGGCCCCACTTTTCAATAAACCCCTTGCTTTGCTATTAGCTTGCTGTCTTCTTGTGGTTCCTCAGCGACTCTGGTCTCACAACCGCATCACTGATATCTTACGTACTTTAAATGGCGATGAAACCTACTGTATATTTAAAGCCCATTTACTTCTTTTTCTTATAGAAAACTTTCAGAATTTTCCTCTGTTTTAAAAACATATTCATTAATTTATTTTTCTTTATGGCAGATGATCTGTTTAGTTCTGGATGGATTAATGCTTTTCTGATTTTCCACACTTACTACATTTGTGGTAACTTTATATCCCTGTATAGGGTGGGGGAAAAACAATGCTTTTTACTTCTCCACCTGTATTTTACCTCCAATTTCTATTTTCCTCTCCTAAATCTTACTTTTCCTAGTTAGATAATGGAAGGGGCTCACCATTACAACTGAAATTCTCAGTCATTGAAAATACATACAGAAGGGATTTCATGGTTGGACAGGGTTAGGAACAGATTACTAACCTCAGTGAGATGTTCTGTTAGAAAACATACTTAAATTTTTTTAAACATTATACTAGATATATGTATTAAAAGATAAGTTTTTAAAGGATAATATCATGACTCTCATCCAAATATAAAATGAGCACATCAAAATTTTTATTTAACTCACTAATTAATAAGGGAACCAGTAGTTGTTATAACCAGTTCAAAAGACAACTTACATTCCAATTGAGAATTCTGAAATGAACATACAAATAGATGGAACACTGGCCAAAAACGTCACTGTTCACAGGGCAATAATCAACAGCATTCCACCACGCACAATCTGCATTTCTATGGACAGGAGCTATTTTCATTGCAATCTGTTTTCTACACGTTAATTTTTACCTCTACAAAGTTGTAAAATAGCCCAGCCAAAGAGAAGCAAAGGTGACCACCAGATGTATGAAGTAGCAAGAATACCCCATAAATTTCAAAATTTGTCACAATTTTTTCTTACTAATGGTACCTGGTGGAGTGTACCCAAAAAGTGGTGCTCTTCCTTGACTCCCATCTTGGGAGCTGGCTTAATGGCCTTTCTAGGAGTCAATAAAAATTAGGTGAAAGAGAGTGGGGAGGGAGGACAGTTTTAACGAACAAGACTAGCAAACTGAGCGAGAGTGAGACCCTTTGTCCTTTCCCACAAGGCTTGGGGTGGTGTTAAGGCTCGGGCCTAAAACCACAGCACATTGTTCAAATCCCATTTTTGCCACTTACCACATTTGTAGCCTGTTGAGAAAGTTACTTAGTCTTTTGTAACCCCAGTTTCTTTCTCTAGAGAATGGGGTTATTAGGAGGCCCTAACTGATAAGTTTGTGTAAGAGAGTCAAGTCAAATGGCCTAAAAAAGATGCTTAGCATATTCATTGGCTTGGCCGAGTGCCTGATAAATGTTAGTTATCATTAATATTTTGTCAGTATTATAAATTCCTTCTAAGTAAAGCTAATATGTACAAGCTAAACCAGATCAGAAGTATGTAATATCAAATTAAATTGTAAACAATTTTATTAAGGCATAATTGGTATGTACTAAAATGCGTGTATTATCTAGTCAAAGAACATGGATGAATGACCCATGGACATGGACAAGCATGTGGGGGATGGACTGTGGGAGCAGTGTGGCGGGGGGCAGGGGGCTGGGCAGAGGAGGGCAAAGGGGGAAAGAGTTGGGACAAGTGTAATGGAATAACAATAACAAATTTTTAAAAATGTACAGTTTAAGCTTGCCATATATGTGTCATGAAACCATTACCATATTGAACATACCCATCACCCTCAAAAGTTCCCTCGTGACTCTACAGTTTCTTCCCCCAACTTTCCCTGTTTCCTGTCCCTATCCACAGACAACTGCAGATCTTTTTGTTGGTATAAATTAGTTTACATCTTCTAGAAGATCTATAAATGCAACTATATAGTATGTTTATTTTGTTTGGTCTGTCCCCTTTCATTCAACTTCATTATTTCAAAATTCATTTATGCTGTAGTCTGTGTGAACAGTTATTTTTTAATTGCTGAGTAGCATTCCATTATATGTATAGGGGAGCCCCTAAAAAACAGAATTTATTTATAAAAATGGTACATTTATTCTTACATGTTTAAACTTCAGCCACCTTCACAGTACTCTCTATTTGATGTAATACACTTATCGAGATGTTTTTTCCACTGCTCAAAACAGTTTTTGAACTGATTGATTTTGATGCCTTTCAGTGCCTCTGCAGTTTTTGGGTTCACCTCTTCTATACCGGCAAAATGTTTCCTTTTGAGGACTTTTTTTTAATGTGGAGAAACAAAAAAATAAGTTGCTCAAAGTGAGATGGGGTAAATAAGGAGGGTGGGGCACAAGGGTCATGCCATTTTTGGTCAAAAACTGCTGAACACTCAGCGTGGCGTGGGCAGGAGCGCTTGTAAATCACCCCTCATGAAATGGGCAGACTCCAGCTGGTACATGGATACAGATGGGTCGCTAGAACACTACCTAGTGGGGGAAGCCTGTACTACAAAGGGACCACCTTCCAAAATATAATGTTTTTTATTTACCCATTGATCTCTTGACAAAGTTTGGATTGTTTCTCATTTTTTAGAATTGATGAGAGAGAGAGAGAGAGAGAGAGAGAGAGAGAGAGAGAGAACGGGGGAGAGAGACATCTATTTGTTGTTCTACTTATTTATGCATTCCTGGTAGATTCTTGTATGTGCCCTGACTGGGGATTGAACCTACAACCTTGGCATAACGAGACAATGCTCTAACCAACTGACCTACCTGGCCAGGGCTGTTTCCTGTTTATAACTGTTACAAGTAAAGCTGTCACAAATATTCACGTACAAGTGTTTACATGGATGAATGTGTTCACTGGGTAAAGCCCTAGGAGTGTAATGGCTGAGTCATATGGTAGATATGTGTTTAACTTTTGAAGAAAGTGCCAATTTTTGCATACTTTTTGGTCTTACTAGCAATATATAAGCACTCTTATTCTGCACTAACTCTTTAGCATTTTTGACACTGTGTCAACATTTTTAACAGTTTTTAACTTCTTAAGAAAGTGACAAATTTTCCCACAATTTTTCATTCCCACTGCGAGTGCTCCTGTTGCTCTACAACCTTTGCCAACACTTGGAATGATCTGTCTTTATTCTAATGACTAGTGCCATTGAGCGTTTTCATATGGGCTTATTGTCATGCACTTCTGAGCTATAAGATGCTTTGCTAAAACTATTGTGGGACTGGGGCAGTAGATTCATGGGTAATATACTTCATCTACTCTAAACCCTTAGCCATAACAAACAAAATTTAAAAGCCATAGACAAAGTCCAAAACACGTAAATATCTTCATGGCTCATGAACAGACAGAAATGTGAATGACTAAGTGGGACTCAGGCTGAAGGCCTGGAAATGCACCTAGAAACAGAAGTGGGCGGTGGCTGGCTCCTCCTGGTATGAAGACTAAAAACTCTTTGCAGGACACGAGGAACCTAGCCTACCTCATAACTTCTACTCACTCCTATGAAAGGAAGCTGGCAAAAGAAAGGCCCTATATTTTCTTTCTTTTTTTAAACAATCTATCAGATATATTGTTTTATTGTATTTTTTCACTACCATTTGCCCCCCTTACAAGCCCCCTGCAATTCCCACACTGTTGTCCATGTTCATAAATCCTTTTTCCTTCTCACTCAGGGCGCTCCCCACCCCAGAGCTTCAGCCTGCTCTCTATCTATGAGCCTGTCTCTTTTTTGCTTATTAGTTCAGTTTGTTCATTAGATTCCACATATGAGTGAGATCATATGGTACTTGTCTTTCTCTGACTGGCTTATTTCACTTAGTATAATGTTCCCCAGGTCCATCCATGTGGTTGCAAAGGGTAAAATTTTCTTCTTTTTTAGGGCCCTATATTTTTTACTTCCTCCTACCTGCTATGTGGGGGTCATAGGAAGTTGAAGGCTATGAAATCAAGAAGATTGCAACAAGAAACTAAGTTAAGCTGCCTGCTGGCCCCATGGTCTAAATCCATTATTAACCCATTGGCCATAATAGTGTAGGAATTCCAGAAGACACTGTAAGACTCCATTCTTGACCTGGGGTCTGAAAGCGTGGGAAATTAACTAAAAGTAGATGGGTGGAGGAGAGAGACTGAGAATAAACCAAAACAACAAATAACAAGTCAAAATAATATCTACCTCTTGCAAAGAACCTCATGAAAAAAGAATGATAGAAAAGACATCAATAAAATCAACAATCATAACATAATTCTCTTCATATAAAGTCATTTGCATGGCAAAATACAACAAATACCTTAACATAAATTTGTTTTAAAAAATGAAGAAATGATATACATTACAAGGAACAAGATTTCATGAAACAAAATAGGTATAAAAAAGAATATGTGGATATGAAAAAGAATTAGTTCAAAATATTGAATATTAAAACTACACTTGCAATATAAAATATAGAAGATGAATAAACTCTAGCTAGATACGGTAAATTGCAAAGAATGGTGATATGTTCTTTGTGTGTCCTATTATTAAGAAGTAGAGTCTACTTTCCACTCCTTGAATCTGAGCTAGGCAATGTGACTTGTTTGAGCCGATGGATCTAGAAAAAGTGAGACAAGTAGAGGCTTTCGGAACACGTGAGTATTGGGTCTTCTACAATGCTCCTCGGGACACTGAAGCCCCCATGATGGAAGGCTGGCTCACCTACCGGGTGACATGGAGAAAGTTCGGCCATCACAGTCGTTGGCAGCCCCTGTGCAGCCCAGGTCTTACTTGGCTGACCTGCCTGGTGAATGTAATTGCATGAGAAGTCCAGACAAGACTAGCAGGAAAACCACTTAGCCACCCACAAAATCATGAGAAATAATAAACTGTTCTTGTTTCAAACCACTAAATTCTGAAGTGCTTTGTTCGGCAGCAATAGATAATTCATACACTGGCTCAGTAAAAAAAAGAGAATTAAGAAATGTGAAGGTAGTCTGAAGAATTCGCCTAAAACACAGGACAGAGAGACAAAGGAGATTAAAATATGCAAAGACAATTAAGGCATATAGAGGGTAGAAGTGAAGATTCTAATTGTCCTCCTAACAAGAGTTCTAGAGGGAGAGACTAGAGGGACTGGCAGGGAGGTCACATTCGAAGCAACGATAACTTGGAATTTTCCAAAACTGAAGTAAGTCATGAGTCTCTAGCTCCAAAACTATCAAGGTATGCTATATGAGTTTAATGTAATTTACATATAAATATAAAAGTTTGCCATCCTCGTAAACTGTTTGCAATATTGACTTGAAGAAAATATGAATTTTGTTCAAGT
Organism: Macrotus californicus; assembly: GCA_007922815.1. Lineage (NCBI taxonomy): Eukaryota > Metazoa > Chordata > Mammalia > Chiroptera > Phyllostomidae > Macrotus > Macrotus californicus. Next base: position 17,573 of record VMDR010004287.1, on the reverse strand, counting down.
TAAACTGAAAAGGGCCTGTTTCTCGTTTTGAAGTCTCAGTTTCTTAAAAGCAGACAAATGGCAAGGAGATGGTATGGAAGGTCTCCTTGTAGCCAGTGTTGGCATATTGCACCTGCTTTGTTTCCATCTGTCAAACCGCCCCTTCTTTTAGGACCTCACCCTCTCATAACCGCAGGACTTCGACTGTCTCTACAGCACACGTGCTCAATCCCAGTGCCAGTATTGCTAGGAGGACATAGGAACCAAGATGCTCCCGTATTTTCTCTCCCAGGCATTTTACACTTCAGATAAATTCATTATAAAAATGCCTGACATTCTTGTATTACACAAACACAGCATCCTATTTCTTTCATTTCTAAGGATTTGGGAACCCACACGTGCTCAGTCCACCGTTTTGATCTGATCTTTCTTATGTGTTCTTATTCTGCTTATTTGTTTTTCAAAATAGTACCAGATAAAAAGCAGCAAACATAACATCTGGAAAAAGGCTCCTAGAGATAGACTTTAAACGGAATTGAAGAATGACAGACTAGAGTCTGATAGTAAGGAAGACCAAAAAAGTTTAAAAAGGAGACACTACTAGTCAAAACACGCATCACTGGGATGCTAATGTAGGGCTATCTGTATATTCACATGCTTCAGCAGGCTCTGAGGGCACTGGTATATGTGGAGTATACAGCAGTAATTGTATGGATCATTAAGGCATTTAAAAAAAAATTTTTAGTCTCTGTTTAATAAGGCAGGAAACTGGCAAATGGGCCTTTACAGTTGTGAAAAGATTTCTATCAAAACAAAACTTTTATTGTTTAAAGGAATAAACACTCATGTGTAAAATTTATTCCACAAGGACCCGAGATTTTACTCCATTAGCTAAAATCTGATGGTCTGGAAATTTATCAATGTTTTTTGTTTATTTTCACTTTGTCATGGTCATATTTTCATAAAAATCACTCTTAGCTTCCTTGGTATGGTATGTAATGTTTTCAATTTTATCCAAGAAAAATTTCTCTTCTGGGAAATTCAGAATTAGTTCTATCATTCAACAGGGAACTGTGTGTACTGTTAGCTTGTTTGTATTTAAGGCGCTGACTCCTGATTTTTCTGAGTCACAAAAAAATCAGAACCTAATTATTTTTGCCACTAGAAAATTGTAAGTAGAGCTCTCCCCAAATATCCTCTTTCAGACATTTTTTGAATTATTTAAAAAGTGTGCTGTGCAAGGACTAATTTTTCACACTAGGAAATAAACAGATGAAAAAAGAAGTCCAGAGTTTCCAAGTTAGTCACCTACTCAAGTTAACTACTATAGTTGTCACTTGGAACCGTCCTTTCCAAGCAGGAATGAGTCTCCTGTGCTTTGATGATTGTTATCTGGTTTCTACTGGAATGCTTCCAGTCACGAGGGGTTCTTAACTTTACGAGGCTTTGCATCTTACCTTCAGATAGCTCACGTGGTTAAAGCACTATTGTGCTTATACTGAAGCAAATATGCCTCCCTGTGACTTACACCATTTAATTCAAAATAATTCTTTTTTGTTCCTAAATGTGGGTCCTTAACCTATTCGAAGACAATGGTCCTAGTCCCCTCCTGCCCCCCACTTCTATCTATTTTCATTTGTCTAAAATAGATTTCCCTAATTTTGACACAGCCATTTTTAAAATTTAGATATTTAGAAACTTTAGATATTCATTTATTTGAAAAATACTTATTAAGCCCTCACTATGTTCCATGCTGTAGGGTCCAGTATAAATATAAAGCAAGATCCCTATTCTCATGAGCATTAAAAATAGTCAAATTTATAATAAAAAATACAACACAGTATATCATATATTATGTAGTGACATAGAATACATAAAAAAATATAATAATAATAATAATTACTGTGTTGTAATAATAATTATTATTATATTTGTAAATTCTATGAAGGAAAATTAGGGTGGTGACTTAACAAGTAAATGGAGAATATAGTTTTCAATAGCATAGTCAGAAAAACATTCTTGGCAAGGTGGCATTACAGACAAAACAACAATAACTACGAAGGCCAGTTATGGGAAAGGGCTTGACTTGTTTGAGGAACAAAATGGAGACCAGTTTGGTTAAAGTATAAGAAGTGATAGAAAGAGTTATATAATAGGAGGTGGAAGAGATCCAAGAATTCAAACCAAAAATGCTCTGTGGACCGTGGGAAGGAGTTTGGATTTTATTTAAGTGATGGGAAATCACTGAAGAGTTTTAATCAGGAAGGTGATATAATTTGATTTTAGCTCTAAAAGGTCATTCTGGCTGATGTGTGCACAATGGACCCTGTGGTGGCAAGGGTTAAAACTGGCAGACCAAGTAGGAGGCTGTACAGGAGTTCAGGCGAGGTGGGGGTCAGTGGCTGAAAGAGAAACAAAGTGAAGATGAAAAGCAATGGGTGAGTTCAAGATGTATTTTGAGAGTAGAATAGACAGAAGATGGTGATGAATTTGGATGTTGGTTGAAGAAAATTTTTTCAATTACAGTGTATATTTCATATTATTTTATATTAGTTTCAGGTGTATGACATAGTGGTTAGACAGTCATATGCTTTACGAAGTGTTCCCCCTGGCATTTCTAGTACCCACCTGGCCGCACACACAGTTATTTATTATACATTGTTGACTATGTTCCCTATGCTGTACTTTACATCCATGACTATTTTGTAACTATCATTCTGTATTTCTCAATTTCCTCATCTTTTAACCCCGTCCTCTAATCCCATCCCCTCTGTTCTCTGTGTTTTTGTTTTGTTCATTTGTTTATATTGTTCTTTAGATTCCACATATAAGTGAAATCATATGGAATTTGTCTTTCTCTGAATGACTTATTTGACTTTGCATAACACCTTCTAGATCCATCCACACTGTCACCAATGGTAAGATTTTGTTCTTTATTCTGGCCAAGTAATATTCCATTCTATTTTACATAGCCAACTTTAAAAAATGCATATTGAGCAGGTCATGCATATTGCTAGTCATACCTCAGACCTATGACTTCCTAGGTTATCTCTTCCTTAAGCAAGTCTTGACCATTGTTTTTGTGTATCTAGGTTACCACACCTTTGAAATGTCTCTTTTTCAGTCCTCTCAAAAGCATAACCAGCCTAAAAAGAGCATATAATCTTGTTAACCATCCTGTAATCCAATCCCCACCTTGCTTTCTCTGACCTTCATGTATCTTCCTTAGTTTCCTCCCACATTCCAAACATATGAAAGAAATTGCAGACCTGTCACTCTTCCCAGTACACGTGATCTTGCTTCTGGGCATTATCATCAGTGTGGCTCAGATAAAATCTTACAAAAATTCTTTACAGAATTGGATGTTTTAGGCAGACAGATCTTTTAAACTGTCAAGTTTTAGAGACAATTTGCACAGAAACGAAAAGCCAATAGATCCTGTACTGTTAAAGAGTTTGAACTTTCTGCTGGGGGGAGAGGAGTATAAGGGGACTAAATGGAAATGGAAAAAAAATATAATAAATATTAAATTTAAAAAAATGAAGAGTTTGAACTCTGAATAAAAATATTTCCACAAAGAAAATCCCTGGCCCAGATGGCTTCACTGGTGAGTTCTAGTAAACATTAAATTAAGAAATAATATTAAACATATACAAACTCTTTCAGAAAAGAGTAGAAAAAGAAATTCCCAGTTCACTTTATAAGGACAGCATGATGCTATTACCAAAACCAAATAAAAATACTACAAAAATATGAACTAATATTTCTCATACCCACGGATGCAGGAAACATTAATAAAATATTAGTACATCAAATCAAGTATTTATATTAACACTCTAATACATCATGACCATGTGGGGTTTAGACATAAAGGTAAGATTCATTAAATATTAAAAAATGAACATTATTCAGATGACATTGTAACAGTTTAGAGTAGGAAAAATGTACAATTATTGTGAGAGATGCAGGAATAGTATTTGGAAAATTTAGCACGTATTCATAGTAAAAATTCACAATAAACTAGAGATAGATGCAAACTTCACCCATCTGATAGAATGCAGTTATGAAAAGCTTATTGCTCAGTGCTGAAACATTAAAACTTACCCCCACTACTGTTCAACATTTTACTTGATAGACATTCTGGCCAATGCAGTGAGGAAAAAAAGATTTCAGATTTGAAGGAATCAAAATTATTTCAGATAATATGATTCTGTACAGGCAACCCTAAAAACTCTCCAAATACTTATTAAGTGTAAGTGTATTTAACATGTTGAAAATCCAAAATCAGTATACAGAACAACTGTTTCTCTCTATCAATGAAGAGCAAAATGGTTTTTCAGTATTTGCAGTAGCATCCAAAGATATTTCACATTGTTGAAAAATGTGTAGAATGTCTACATTGAGAACTGCAAACCAATGTTGAGAACAACTAAAGCAGGCCTAAATAAATAAAAAAGATTTCAATGTTCTTGCATGGGAAGACTCAATATCTTAAAGATGTAAATTCTTCCCAATTTGGTCTATATATTCAATAAAATTTTAATAAAAATAACTGCAAAACTTTTTGAGAAATTGACCAGCTGATTCTAAAATGTATAGGGAAGATTCAAAGAACCTAGAATTGCCTAAATAATCTTAAAAGTTGGAGGGCTCAATCTGCAACAACATGGGTAGACCTAGAGGATATTGTGCTAAGTGAAATAAGTCAGGCAGAGAAAGACAGATGCCATATGATTTCACTTATGTGGAATCCATAAAACAAAATAAACTAAGAAGCACAACAGAAACAGACTCATAAATACAAGGACATTTTGACAGTTTCCTGATGGGAGGGGCATTGGGAGGGTGAGAGAAAAAGATGAAGAGATCAAGAAGTACAAATTAGTAGTTACAGAATAGTCACAGGGGTGTAAAGTACAGCACATAGAATGTAGGTAATAACAATGTATGGTGTCAGATAGGTACTAGACTTATTGGGGTGATCACTTCCTAAGTTACATAAATGTATAATAACTGGGTTGTACACCTGAAACTAACATAATATTGTATGTCAGCTGTAACTGGAAAATTATTAAACAAAAGTTAGAGCTTACATTACTTGATTTCAAGACTTTATACAAAGTGTAGTGATCAAAACAGTGTGGTATTGGTCAAAATATAGACAAATAGATCAATGGCACAGAATAATGAGTCCCCAAATAGACCTATGTTTATATAGTCAAGAGATTTGATATAAAAGTATCAAAATATTATAGCTTCATGGTGAAAGAAAACTTTTTTTCAAACAAAAGTGTAGAAACATTTGGATATCCATATGGGAAAAAAATGAACATACCTACTCCATATTATACACCAAAATTAATTCAAGAGAGCTCATAGACTCAAACATAAAGGCTAAGTTTATAAAGTTTCTAGAAAAATTTATTATCAAATAGCTTTGCAACATGGGTAAAATGAAAATTTCTTAGCAATGATACTAAAGTACAAATCATAAAAGAAAAAATTGCTGTTAATTGAAGTTCATCAAAATCTAAAATTTATGTGCTTCCAGACAACACTAAGAAGTGAAGTCAGTTCACAGACTGGGAGAAATATTCTCATCATATATATCTGACAAAGAACTTATTGCTCAGCATCATTGGGCACAGGAAAGCAAATTGAAACCTCATTGAGATACACCCTACTGGAAGGGTTAAAAAAATTCACAACACCAGCTTTCCAGTGAAGATGGAAGCATAGGTAAACATGCTTTACCTTCCTGTGCAATCACAGAAAGAATTACAACCATATCTCAAAACAACAACCAGAACCATCAGAAAATCAAGCTGTATGAAAGTCCAACAACCAACGATTTAAAGAAGCCACATTCATCTAGACAGGTGCCTTTTCTACAATAGGCCATGCTACTAAGACAAGGAGCAATAGCAGCTCTACCTAATACAGAAACAAACACAGGGAGGCTGCCAAATTGAGGAGACAGAGAAATATGGCCCAAATGAAAGAACAGAAGAAAACTCCAGAAAAAGAACTGAGCAAAACAGAGAACCAACCTATCAGATGCAGGGTTCAAAACACTGGTGATCAGGATGCTCAAAGAACTCATTGAGTATGGCATCAACATAAAAAACACCAAGGAAGAAATGAAGGTTACACTAAATGAAATAAAGAAAAATTGACAGGGAATGCACAGTGGGACTCAAATCAACTATTTGGAACATAAGGAAGCATTCAACCAGAACAACAAGAAGAAAAAAGATTTCAAAAAACATAAGGATAGTATAAGGAGCTTCTAGGACATCTCCAAACATACCAACACCTGAATCATATGGATGCCAGAAGGAGAAGAGGAAGAGCAAGAAATGGAAAACTTATTTGAAAAAACAATGACAGAAAACTTCTCTAATTTGGTGAAGGAAATAGACATACAAGTCTGGGAAGCACAGAGAATGCCAAACAAGTTAGACCCAAAGAAGACCATACCAAGACACATTATAATTAAAATGCCAAAGGTTAATGATAAAGAGAGAACCTTAAAAGCAGCAAGAGAAAAGAAGAGACTTACCTACAAAGGAATTCCCATAACACTGTCAGCTGATTTCTCAAAAGAAACTTTGGAGGAAAGAAGGGACTATCAAGAAGTATTTAAAGTGATGAAAAGCAAGGACCTGCAGTCTAGATTACTCTATCCAACAAAGCTATGATTTAGAATGAAAGGGCAGATGAAGTGCTTCCCAGACAAGGTAAAGCTAAAGGTGTTCATCATCACCAAACCGTTATTAGATGAAATGTTAAAGGGACTTATTTAAGAAAAAGAAGATCAAAACTATGAACATTAAAAAGGCAACAAATTCACAACTATCAAAAACTGAATTAGAAAAACAAACTAAGCAAATAACTAGAACAGGAACAGATTCACAGAAATAGAGATCACATGGAGGGTTATCAGTGGGGAAGGGGAGGGGAAAATTAGGGGGGGGGAAGTACAGGGAAAAAGAAGCATGAACAGTAGGTACAAAATAGACAGGGGGATGTTAAGAATAGTGTAGGAAATGGAGAAGCCAAAGAACTTATATATACAACCTATGCATATGAACTGAGGGGGTACAGAGGGTATTGCTGGATGGAAATGGGCTTACCAGGCAGAAGGATCAAAGGGGGAAAATTGGGACAACTGTAATAACATAATCAATAAAATATATTTAAAAAAATTAACAACACCAAATGCTGTGAAGGATGTAAAATTTTCAGAAAATTCTCATAATGCTAGTGGGAATAGAAATGGTAAACCAATTTGGGAATTAGGATATCAGTTTCTCATAAACATATATTTACACAGCATTGTACCCTGATGTTTATCCAAGAGAAATGATAATGTGTATCAATAGAAAGCCTAGTACAAGAATGCTTATAGCTGACTTCTGGCCAAGATGGAGGTGTAGGTAGACACACTGTGCCTCCTCGCACAACCAAAAGGACAGCAACAAATTTAAAAACAAAAAAACCAGAACTGACAGAAAATCGAACTGTATGGAAGTCCGACAACCAAGGAGTTAAAGAAGAAACACTCACCCAGACCGGTAGGAGGGGTGGAGACAGGCAGCCAGGCGGAGAGGACTTGTGGCAAGGCAGCAGCTGGAAGGCTGGGCGGTCCCACACCCATGTGCTGGTAAACTGGGAGGAACAACTGGGTAGTGACACAGACCCATGACCCACAACCCAGGGTCCCAGCGTGGGGAAATAAAGCCTCAAACCTCTGACTGAAAACACCTGTGGGTATGGAGGCAGCAGCAGGAGAAACTCCCAGCCTCACAGGAGAGCTTGTTGGAGAGACCCGCAGGGTCCTAGAATGTACACAAGCCATCCACCAGGGAATCAGCACCAGAAGGGCCCAATTTGTGCCTCCTCATTTGGGCAGCTGGGGAAGTGACTGAAAATCCGCAGAGAGCGGAGCAAGCACCATTGTTCCCTCTTGGACCCCTCCCCCATATACAGCATCACAGCTCAGCGAAGTGGTTGCCCCACCCTGGTGAACACCTAAGGCTCCGCCCCTTACTATGTAACAGGCACGCCAAGACAACAAAAATGGCCCAAACAAAAAGGTCAAAGCTCCAGAAAAAATACAACTAAGCAACAAAGAGATAGCCAACCTATCAGATGCACAGTTCAAAACACTGGTAGTCAGGATGCTCACAGAACTGGTTGAATTTGGTCACAAATTAGATGAACAAATGAAGGCTATGCTAAGTGAAATAAAGGAAAATGAACAGGGAACCAATAGTGATGGGAAGGAAACCGGGACTCAAATCAATGGTGTGGACCAGAAGGAAGAAAAAACATTCAACCAGAACACAACGAAGAAACTAGAATTCAAAAAAATGAGTAGAGGCTTAGGAACCTCCAGGACGTCTTTAAATGTTCCAACATCCGAATCATAGGGGTGCCAGAAGGAGAAGAGGAGCAGAAAGAAATTGAAAACTTATTTGAACAAATAATGAAAGAGAACTTCCCCAATCTGGCAAAGGAAATAGACTTCCAGGGAGTCTGGGAAGCTCGGAGAGTCCCAAAGAAGTTGGACCCAAGGAGGAACAAACTGAGGTACATCATAATTACATTACCCAAGATGAAAGATAAAGAGAGAATCTTAAAAGCAGCAAAAGAAAAGGAGACAGTAACCTACAAAGGAGTGCCCATCAGACTGTCAGCTGATTTCTCAAATGAAACCTTACAGGCAAGAAGGGACTAGAAAGAAATATTCCAAGCCATGAAAGGCAAGGACCTCCATCCAAAATTATTCTATCCAGAAAAGCTATCATTTAGAATGAAAAGGCAGATGAAGTGCTTCCCAGATAAGGTCAAGTTAAAGGAGTTCATCATTACCCAGCCCTTATTATATGAAATGTTAAAGGGACTTATCTAAGGAAAAGAAGATCAAAAATAGGAACAGTAAAATGACAACAAACTCACAGCTATTAACAACTGAACCTAAAACAAAAACAAAGCAAACAACTAGAACAAGAATAGAATCACAGAAATGGAGATCACACAGAGGGTTATCATCAGGGGAGTTGGTGGGAGAGAGGAGGAAAAGATACAGGGAATAAGAAGCATAAATGATAGGTAGAAGATAGAGGCACGTTAAGAATAGTATAGGAAATGTAGAAGCCAAAGAACTTATATATATGACCCATGGACATGAACTAAGGAGGGGGGGGAATGTGGGTGGGAGGGAGTGTGCAGGGCAGAGGGGAATAAAAAGGGAAAAATGGGACAACTGTAATAGCATAATCAATAAAATATATCTTAAAAAAGAATGCTTATAGCAATTCTATTCATAATAGTAAAACCTGGAAACTGCCCAGATGTATGTCCATCTGTAAGAGAATGAATAAACAAACTGATATATTCATACAATGGAATGCTATTCAGCAAAAAAGGATTAAATTAGTGGCACATTCTGCAATATGGATGTATCTCAAAAACTATTACACTAAGTGAAACAAGCCAGAGTCTGAAAAGTACATATTGCATGATTCCACTTATATAAAGTTCTAGACCAGGCAAAATAAATTTTTTGTGATAGGAATCAGAACAGTTTTGTCTTCTATGTGGTAGGGACTGGCCAGGAAAAGGGACACAGAGAACTTCCTTATGAGAGTAATGTACTATATCTTGAGAAAGGTGCGGCTTACATTTGTGCCCACATTTGTTAAAATAGAAAGGTACCCATGAAATCTATGCATTTCTTTGTGTCTTGATCATATGTCAATAAATTTTAAAATAGCATACAAATTTTAATTGTTGTTCTCCATTACAGACTCCTCTCATCAATCCTTTAATTAGTACACATTGGCCAGGGCAATTCAATTGCCAATGAATGAATCAATCTATCTAGCAGTCAATGTTTGTCCATTGCCTCCAATGATATCGGCATCACTGGTCCTGTTCTGTATAAAATCACTGTAAGGTTCATGTTAAATAAAGCTATGCTATGCTTGTGACACTCCACAATGTATTAATAGGTGCAATAATTCAAACTATTGATGAGATTAGACACAGAAGTCAATTTTTAGTTTCATAATTTGTTAAGTGTTCATTTTTTATCCTTATGTCTTGCTTCTTATATCTTGTGCTCTATTAAATGTACTATGATATTTAACTCCTTTAATAAATCATATAGTGTCTATTTCCTGGTAACCTGGATTTTGATAAAAAATGTGAAATGTACAGTATATAAAAAAGAAGGCTAGTAGAATAGGAATAAATATAAAATTTTTAAAAATTGAATGGTATTAGGGGGCTGGACCAGCAATATTGAAGGATATTGAACAGGAGGGAATATGAGAGGAGTTAGGGAGTGAGTCATTGGATCAGAAACTTGGGAGTTGTGCTTGGAGCTGTCCGAGGTCTGAGTCAAAGGGATGCATGTAGCCATATTTTCCAGAATGGTCCCCTCCATAAAAGAAGAAAGAACGAAAGAAGGAAGGGAGGAAGGAAGGAAGGAAGGAAGGAAGGAAGGAAGGAAGGAAGGAAGGAAGGAAGGAAGGAAGGAAGGAAAAAGAAAGAAAAGATGACAACAACAGTGACAGAAAGTATGGGAAAGAAGCCTTCAATTATTTACAGCATGGATTACAAACTTAAATTACAGAGGCAATTATGGTAAAACATTGTTATCCAAAAATTAAAAATATTTTTGTAGAGTTCTGACTCAACTAAAGCTATATTATTAAAAGTATTCTACTTTGTAACAGCTGCTGTTAGATTTCTTTATTTTAATGATTCATGAGTTAATAAGAAGCTTTGATTCCATCAGTATCTGTCAATGTCTAGTGCAAGGGCATTTTTATATTATAGATAATATTATTAAGGATTAAATATGTTATTTTTAAGTCTAATTATTTTAGAAAGTTATTACTGCAGTATATAAGGTGATGAGACAGCTAATGCTTCTTAAGGTCCTAATATGTACCAAGTAGTATTCAAATATTTCCCATGGATGTATCCAAACAAATCTTCACAACAACACTAGGACACAGCACGGTTATTATTTCTATTTTACAGATAAGGCAAGTGAGATACAAGAATGTGCAACATACATTCAATGTTATTTAGCTAGCGATGGCTAAGTCCAAAGCTTTCCTCTTAACCAACATGCTGTGATTCAAAGATGTCAATTTGCATGTAATTGAATGCTTACAAAGCTGCTATTTTCTTTTAAAAATATTCTACTCATAACATTTCATTACTTCTAAAGTCCTTTTTTCTTAGGGTTGTTTATTGTTTATTTCTGACAGTATCTTCAAAGAATAGGAACAGCAATCTTATTTCTATGTTCTTCAGTGTAAAAATGAAGCTATTACCCAGCATGAAAGTATTAATACAATCTTTTCCCAGAGAGATGGATTATCAGGGAAAGTAAACGACAACATTCTCTGGCAATAAAAATAACGAGACAGACAGGACAAAAGCAATGACATCCTCTAGCATAATCTTGGCAGAAAATAACTAAACCACCTTGAAGGAGATAAATTGTTACAAAACACCATCGTTGTCTAATATGGATTGACAGGCAATGACAGGATCCTTCAAGAGGATGGCAGCCCATAGGCCCATGTTCTTTCAAGGGATCAAAGGGACTGACACTGCCGCCAGCCCTGTCTAAGTAGAAAACAACATGCTTCTCTTCAGGCAGATATTTACTCTAAGATATTATTTCTGGGAAAAGATAGCTTATTTGGGAAGGGTGACAGCATTGCTCCCGCACACCCTGTCATCTGTTAGAGCTGGGCTTGGATGGGGCAAGAATCTACCAGACCTGTCCGTGGGATCCAAACTAGTCATACATCTTTAGCAAGCTAGGAAATTGAACCTGTGACACAGTTGTTTTAAACAAAGAACATGTGAAGCATTTGGTTTATAGATTATTATTAATTTCCCTTCTCTCAATAAAAACTTTTAAAATGTTGTATATAGATACAGTGTATCTTCCACAGAAAGAAGCAGTAGCTTTGAGGGATTTAAATGCTAAGTAATAAAACAATAAAAGTTCCAGAAAAAATATACATATTTTTATATTATTGGGATTAGAGAAGATTTTATAAACATGCCATAAATTGTATTCCTATGAAAAGGTTGATTTGACTATACGAAATTGTAAAACTATTAAAAATTTGAAGACAGAATAACCTAGTGGAATCAACATTGGCCGGGTGGCTCAGTTGTTTGGAGTGTCACCCCAAACACCACAAGGTTGCTGGTTCAATCCCTGGTCAGGGCACATCCTAGGCTGTGGGTTTGATTCCTAGTAGGGGCACACATGGGAGGCAACCAGTTGATGTCTCTCTTTCTCTCTCTTCCTCTCTCTCTTAAATCAATAAACATATTGCTGGGTGAGGATTAAAAAATGTTACATTGCTTCCTATTCTTAACATATTAATAACTCCTATAAATGCTTAAGAAAAATATGACACCTGAAATGGCAAAGTGTATGAACAGCTACTTTAAAGAGAATGAAATTCAAATGGTTATTGAATATATGAAGAGATGTTCAACATCTCTACTAATCAAAGGAATACAAACCTGAGCAGCAAGATCTTATTTCTTATTAATTAGACTTTAATTCAAAAGAGGAACAGTGTTTATTAATCTCAAGGTGTCAGATAATGCACTATTTTCTGTGTCATTCCTGGACTGTCAAATGGTACACGGGAGTAAAATAGAAGAATTTTGTCAATTTCTTTGAAAATCTAAAATTTATTTTTTGACTTATCAGTTCCACTTAGGATTTATCCTACAATCTTAGAATGATACAAATATTACATATATATACACTGATGGTCACTAAACTGCTGTTTACATAATTTACTGCTAGCATAACCTGAGATTTATAGAAAAATGGCAAAAATAACCAAAGAATATAACTTTTACTCAAATTCCCAAATATTAACATTTTATTATACCTTTCGTCTCCCTCTTTTTCTACACACACACTTTTTTCCTGTACTGAAAGCTGCAGAGTATTCTTTTCCCCTAAAAATTTTATTGTTTCCTAAAAATCCATGACATTTTATATAATCTCACTATATGTATCAAAGAATTAATATTAATCTAATACTATTTTCTTATCTAGAAAACGTAGTCAGACTTCTTCAGTTGTGCCAGTAGTGGTTTCTCTAGGAAGAAAGTCCAGGGGTTGTGTTCGTTGTTTTGTCTCTTTAGTTGCATTCATCTGGGGCAGGTCTTTCTTCGCACGTCATGACATTGACCTTGTGAAAGAGCACAGGCCCGGTAGTTCGTGGAACTTTTCTCCCTTTGATTTAGTCTGTTTTCTCAGGTTTAGGATCATGTCACACACTTTTGGCAGGAACACCACAGAAGTGAGGCTGTGTTTTCCTCAGCGCATCACACCAGGAGGCCCCTGCTGTGGTTTTGTCCTCTCACTGGGGGACTTAACTTCCATCACTTGGTTAAGGTGTTTGCCAAGTTCTTCTAGTGTGAAGACACAATATTACTCTTTGTAATTAATAGGTGTCTGTGAGTATTTACTGTGAGATTAAAGAAATATTCAGTTACTCCTCAAACTTCCACCCACTAATGTAGGATACATATCCCATGTATGATTCATACCTGAATCGATTATTTCTATGATGGTTACCAAATGATGATTCCCTAATTTCATCATTTTATTTATTATCATGTGAGTATGTGTGTTTTAGATTATTTGTTTACAAGGAGGCTTTGAGTAAGGGGGCCTCTTATCTGAACAATAGAGATATTGCTGTTTGTAATGACAGGAAATCTCACATCTTAAATGGAGACACCAAGTGTCCACATTAAACTGTCTTGTGAATAAATCAAGAGTACAGGCAGAAAAGATCGCATCTGCCTGATTATCATTCAGTCATAAAAAGACAAATAAATTTGGAGACTATGCTTCAGACAATACTCATACTCCAAAGAGGATATCAAGTGTAAGATGAATAGGAAGGGAGGAAGAATCACATGCTATTTTTTTATTACCAAAATTACTTAAATGATTTCCTGTGAAGAGTGGAGACCTTGGAGGCTCTCTGACATTGCACACTGAAAAATAAATGACACAGATCTAACTCTAGGAAAAATGGATAGCAGGCAAAGTGCATCTTCAGTACCACATACTCCCAATTAGATCCTGCTTCTGTGCTCTCCCTGTAGGCTAAATTTTTCCAACTGCTCTCCTCCTGCTCCCTGATTCTCCAAAGTCTTTCACTACATCAGATTTTTATTCATTCAACAAATAGTTCATGGCACTAGAGGCACAAGAGTGAGCAACACAGACAAAGTCCCTGTCCTCTAGGAAATAATATGTAAGTAGTAGGAGAACGACACAAACGAATATGCAATTAGTCAGGGGTGGTCAGTGCTATGAGGTCAAGATGTAGGAATGGGTGAGTGATAGACACCCATCAGATGCTTTTTTGCACAGTGTGCTCATAGGGCACTCAGTTTTTTAAAAATAATTTTTAAATCCTCATCCAAGGATATATTTATTACTTTTAGAGAGATAGGAAGGTGGGGGGAGAGAGAGAAAGAGAGACATTGATGTGAGAGAGAAACGATGATTGGCTGCCTAACAGCTGTGCCTCGACTAGGGATTGAAGCAGCAACTCTTTGGTGTACTGGACTACGGGATGATGGGACGATGCTCCAAGCAACCGAGCCACCTGGCCAGAGTGCCGTTTTGATAAGGTGATATCTGAGCAGACACTTGAGTTAAAGTGTGCAGATAGTTGAGGGATAATCTTTGCCAGGAACAAAGCAAATGCAAATATCCTGAGGTGGCAGGAGGAAGGAGGCCAGTATGGACAGCAATGACTGAGGTCTAGAGGGTGAGAGAGGAGACCCGAGAAAAATAAATAAAATAAGGGGGGTTGGCAGGAGGTTGGAAGAAGGGGAAGAAATTAAAATAGATCTTATTTTGAGGAACCAGATGAGTGAGACATTTTGACTTCCATTTTTAAATAATCCCAGTGGAGAATATACTGCTGGAAGGCCAGGTGGAGAGGGTTTCAGCAGGAGCCTCTTACAACAGCCCAGATGACAGACAGCCATGGATTAGGATACAGGGAGTAGCAGAGGTGAAGAAGTCAGATTCTGGGTATAATCTGAATATAGAGTAGACAGGATTTGCCAATGGGATATGGCCCAACAGAAATTAAGGAGACATAGTTCATCTCAAGGTTTTGCCTTGAACATTGAAAGGAAGAGAATTGCCCTTTACAGTTACAGAAAAGACAGCAGGAAGAGAAGGCCGGGGAAAAATTCAGATGGTGGGTTTTGTCATATTTGATTTGAGATCCCTACTCAACACCAAAGAGGAGATGTCAGATATACAAGCCTCGGGTTCAGAGGAGAGATAGGGACTAGAAATAAAAATTTAGGATTTGTTTATTTGCAGAAAGTACTTAAAGCCATGGGACTGGACGTGAGCACCTGGAGTGTGACTGTAGTTAGGGTAATGAGAGAGGAGCCCCAGGACTGACCCTAGGGCACTCTAACAGTAGGCTGGGGAGAAGATTCAGTAATGCATGTTGTCCTTAGGTTTCAGAAGTATGTGTGTGTGTGTGTGTGTGTGTGTGTGTGTGTGTGTGTGGCGGGGGAGTGGGGAAGGACAGACAGAGAGAGAGGAGAGAGAGAGGAGAGAGAGAGAGTGGGGGAGAGAGGAATGAACTAGCAATTGGGTATGTTCATACTTCAGGCTCTTTCTTCCACCTTTATCAAAATGTACCCTCAGAATACACCTTGTTGATGTGGAAAATGAAATCATTCTGGTATTAATAGTATCACCTCTTGACTAAACTGTTAGTATTGTAGCAGGAACTCTTAAGTGTCCGGAATACAAAGTTCGAGATTGTAGGGAGTGCTCTGAAACACCGCCGGAGAGAGATGCTCTGAGGCATTGTCGATGTTGGGATGCAGGGAACAACACATGGGTCAAGCAACAGAGGGATGTGTGAGTTGGAAATTAACTCTGAAAGAAACATACCTGCAGTAAAATAACCCCATCATCTTAAGTAAAGAAATAAGTTTTCAATTTTAATAGTAAGATAAAAATACCAGCGGCTATTCTTAAATAGAGAACACACAACTGAAACACAAGTAAATGACCACTAGCAAAACTATCAGTTTAAACATACAAACACTACTTGTAAAAAAAAAAATCAAAACCTAAAGATAAAATAGTAACTAATTTCCTATGACATACAGTTTTGATATATCATATTTAAGCAAAATGGTCTCCTTTTGTTTTCAAAAAGCTCACAGTTTTGGAATTCCTGGGGAACTCTAAAGTATAATAAGAATATTGGAAAAGATTCTTAGAACTAGGGGAATTTCTGGGAAAATTTTTAACTCTACTTAAAAATTGTCTATATTTGTTGCTCTGTCCAATGGGACACTTTGCTTTTGAAGAACTTTGCCACTGCTGCATCTGTAATTACTAGGCATCAACAATGTGCAAACCTCGTGACTTTTCACCTTGTCCTTACTTGCTCTGGATATATGTAGACATTTTTCATATGTTTGATAATGTATCACTTCAGTTTCCCAGTTTCTAATTCCTGGCATCATATTCTTCAGAAATATTGAAATCCCATGTCATTTTCCTCTGTTATTTTTAAAAAGAAGTAAATGAACAGGACAATCATTATTATAAGACTGAATTAGTGTGCTTTAGGACAAACGCTTAGGAGGAATGTATCTGTCAGGAAAGGATAGGTAATGCTGCAGTAACAAAGAACCCAGATATTTCAGTGGTCCCAACCACAAACGTTTCTCACTTATGGTATGTGCTCACCGCAAGGCAGCTGTGGCTTTTTATATTTTCTTAT
The DNA here is from genome assembly GCA_007922815.1 of Macrotus californicus. Classification (NCBI taxonomy): domain Eukaryota; kingdom Metazoa; phylum Chordata; class Mammalia; order Chiroptera; family Phyllostomidae; genus Macrotus; species Macrotus californicus. Next base: position 729 of record VMDR010004287.1, on the reverse strand, counting down.
CTCTAGGAAGCAGACTGAAGGTGTTACCTTTCTCTGGACGTTGCGGTTCTTAGGACAGAGAAAAGAGACATGGCAAAGCATGTGCTGGCTCTTAAAGCTTCTGCTCCGAAGGCAGACATGCGACTCTAAGTTTAACATTTCTAAGTGCAATACGAAAGCAATGTGTAATCCTCCCACAGGGAGCAGTGCAGAGAAGGAACTCAGAATATTTGGCAAACAAAAAATATAGTTCACTACAAAAGATAAAAAGTTCAAGTAGAAAAGTTTTTGTCTCCTATTTCTCCGATGTAACAACTGTACACTATATTTTTTCTCTTTTTTCACCTAATACTCTTTTTAATTTACTCATAATGTTCAATGAAATATCTCTCAGCCACCAAAGATCCTAATCAGACTTTTACATTAATTTTAGAATTCATACCAATGGAGAATAAGAACAAATTCTAGAGCCTGGGCCATTGACATTCTTATCATTGGATAGTTATCATCTAATTCTGTGTAACAAATAGTTCTTTAGTTTTTTTTTCCAGTTGAGTCCATGCTATGTAGGTCTGCCCTCATCTAACATCAGACCTACACTGCAGTTAACCTGTGCCTCTACCTCTTCTGTGAATTCTTCGAATAGAATTTTTAAAGAAACTGTAAATTTCCACACAGTTGTAATGTAGTGAAAAGAATACTTTATCTGAAATGGAAGTGATTTTGGGATATCCTGGTACTGTCACTTTC